>VACF01002569.1:0-103065 GCA_006891605.1 Pleurozium schreberi | reverse complement strand
TGATCTCTGTCAACTTTGAGTGCGTTAATCTTCAGAAGGAGAGGCTCACCATCCGCAGAGGTTGCCTCGTCGCCTTCGATAGCAAAACCCTGACCAAAATGCACTCACTTATTGTTAAAAATCAAGGCCCACAACCAATAGCAGTGGAATCACTTTTGAACCATAAAAGTTTATGGACCAAACTTGAAGAAAATTCAAACACATACAACTTGTAAAACCTGAACTTGCAATCCCCAGAAGATCCCAACATTGTGCTGCTTCAATCATGCATGCATCTCAAAGAAGAGAACATTGAAGCTTCGTTACCTAAACTACATGTACTATAGATATACCAACACCCCCGAAATAAGGGAGAAGCTCCCAAAACCCTCAAAACTTCAACAAAAAAGGTCTGAGGTGTGAGCACAGCACTTACAGCTTGCGTCAGATGAGAAATTTCAGCCTCTATCGACAACAAAGCACATTCAGTGGCCTTCACAGTCACTTCAGATTCTGTGACCGCACTTTTTCGATCATCCATGTTGTACCGAAGCCCGATGATTCGGTCTCCTTCTTTCTGGCAAGCTTCACCAAGCAGCGAGAGCCTCTTGTTTGCAGAATCTAACAGTTCAATTTCGGATTGCAAAACACCTTCGACTGCTGCAAGATCTGCTTGAGAAACTGCGCGCCTCTCTTGCTCAAGACCGGAGCTTAATTTTGTTAGGGTGCTTGATGCCGATCTCTTCGCAATTCCGAGCTTGGTGCTAGGCTTTCCCAGTTTATTGGCAAATGAATAAACAGGTGGGCTGCCACTTGATGCTCCACCGCTACCTTGGGAATTCCTGGTGCACCCTAACCCCGATTCCAGTAATATGCTCTTGTCTAGCTCCTGTTGACACTGATTGGCCTTCTCCCTTGCCGTAGAAGCAGCCGCTGTTGCCCAATCGACGTCCTCACCCTTGTACTCCAAAATGAAGCCTTTCACGACCCACAACATGAACTCGTTGTTCGTCACGTCTTCCGTCCCATATATCTTACCATACAGAGTAACGAGCTCCTATCTAGTTTCTGGGTGGAGCTTGGTGTTCGTTGTCCTATACGTACTAACTTTCCCCCATACCTCTTCTAAATCTTCAGTAGTAACGACTGAAGTATCAACAATCGACTTAGGGTTCAAGCCAGTGCACCCTAAACCCCTGACATTGACGAAGAAACTCACCGTGTGCTCCCTTAAGAAGGCTAAATCTTGGGCTAATTCTTCGGTGGACCTTGGCTCTGGCTTCACTTTAACTCTACCAATGCGGTTTCTCTCGTCTCCTAAACCGTTGCGATCAATTACTGAGAACTTCATAACGATCGAATTCGAAATTCTCTGACTTGTACGACGCGCACACAGTCATCTTGACTCATCCACCCTTAAACCAAAGCACCCCAGTAAAGCAATGAAGGAGGTGGCGCAACTGGCTCCTATTATCTTGTTTGGACCCATGTAGAATGGATTGATGCGTGTGAGACGTGAAAGTTTTGCTAGACATTGRAAAAAACATAGGCGTATTTCACAAAACATCCCAAAAAATTCCGACTTGCCACAATGTCAAAGGTTTTTGTCTTGTCTGCATGWAAATTACTAAAAGTGATTAGGGTCTACAATAAAATGATGACTAGATGTGAAAAAACAAGAGAAGAGCAGCGACATAGACTGCTTTTGCAAAAAAAAAGTGGCAAGTAATAGTTGACGTGGCTTTTCAGTGATGTGGCATCCAAARAGGGTGATGTGGTATACCGCATTAGCAAACTTTGATGCCGTGCGAGAATTTTAATATTTTTTTATAGGTGCCAATTGAGACTTCAATCAAAATTTCAATTAAGACATGTAGATGTTTTTTGCAACATGAATTGAAACATCAACTGGGATGTCCTAATAGACAAGGCCCAAAGCCTAGCACACTGGGAATATTATATATGGTTTGTCTCCCCTCCTACCACACCATTTGTATATATACATATTGCATGTTACGTATATTTGTCTTCTCATGTCAACATATTCATAATAAATRACTTTTCAAGCCATGCAACATAATTGCTATATATGGTCTATATTATATATGGTGTATGATGTATTTTGTATGGTGTACAATGTATGGCGTATTTTGCACAATGTCTCTTGTATGGTGTATTTGTGGGTGTATTATGTATGACATGATGTATTGGACATTATGTTTGCAATGAACACGTACTTTGTAATGGACATTGTGACATACATATGTGCATTGTGTAGAACATGTGTGACTAGCCATAATAATGTCATGTCGAATAGTGCATTCAATCACACAAATCGTGAATGTGACATCATTTTGTTCATCTAATTTATACAAGAAATTTTAAGAGGTTTTCACGATGAAACAAATATGTTAAAGTTGACATTGCAAAACATTTGGACGTCCATGTTGATGTCTCAAAAAACGTGTGCATGTCAAATACTATGTCTGTTACTACAATGTCAAATTCTCACAATACATTACATGTCATCACATGCATGTCTATGCCTACGCCATAGGCACAAAGGTGGACATCACAATCAACATGTAGATATCTTTAGTGATGTTTTCTGAGACGTGTAGATGTCTTTGTGGACATYATAGAAAACACCTAAAAAATATCAAAAGATGGTAAAGGTGCTTTGCAAAATTTTCCATGCCATCTGCCTTCCGTGCCACATCATCCTATTCTACCCCAGGTCAACCGATGTGGCAAGTGCCACGTTAGTGAACAGCAAGCGGATGAAAAAATTTCCTAGTTGGCTTCCTGTGTTGGCTTGGTGCAAAATTCCCATTGATTTCCCATTGCAAAACTTTGAGTACCCCATTGATCGTTTTTTTTTATGACTAATCGTAAACATGTTGATGTCTATTGAGATTTTTGATGTTTTTTGGGTGTCCACGGCAACTTGTGCTAATTGGACATCAACACTAACACAATCGGATATCAACTAGGATGTCCTGATGTTGAATCCTTCAATCTTGAAAAACATTATGGCAAATTTCATTAAATTGGCAATATTCTAGGTGCCATTTTCAAATCGTGCAGTTTGAACTATGATTTTGACATCTACGACAGGTATAGATTTTTAGACATGTACGACATATGTAGACATAAAAAATCTATGACATATTTAGATTTCGGACCACACAGTTTGAAAAATCTAGTACAATTGAAGATTTCAGAGGTCTATGGCAAGTATAGATTCCAAAAATCTATGACAGATATAGATTTTAGACCTCAAAGTYTGAACTATAAAAAGTGCCAAAATAACGGAATACCGCCATTTCAATGAAATTCGCCATCATTGTTTTCTTCTAGTGTCTTAGTTGGGGTCTAGGGCTATTGAGTTGGAAGGCTAGGTAGATGAGTTGCTTTGCTTGTTCCTTGAACAATCCTTCCGCAAATGGTCTGTCTCTATCTAGAAGCAACAACAGATGGGGAGGTTACAATAGTCAATTGAAATGACCACTTGCTCATCAGTATTATGGTACGTTCGCACTTGGTGCTAATTAAARTTTTGGTGTCATTACAGAGGGGGTGGTTAGACACAGTATCCCACTAAGCCTCTTTCGGGGGCAGGGCTGGGATGTGGGCAGATCAGGGGCTGCTCCACAATCTTTGTGAAAGAAATAAGTAACTTGTAAGATATAGTTTTTAATGACCAAAAATATCAATTAAAAAGCTTTCCAAACGTTAATTACAAGAGTGATTTCAGCAACAAATTTTTCTAAACGTTCTCACATGTATAAGTAAGTGAAAGCATTGACATGCATATCATCCAAATGTAAAAAGGTACTAGGATGTGCTTGTAAACATCTTGTGATGCTACAAGGTTTGTTGTAGCAACACTCAGTCAAGGGATTCCCCTAAAATTTAGAAACATGGCTTCAACTTTAGGTACTTCAAAACATCTTGATATACTATGAGTTTCACGTTGTCAGGTAGAGAAGAGTGCGCTTAGGGAACCCACAGGGTGTCTCGCTGCAGGTTGTGAGTGTAGATGAGAGGCAAGTAAAAAAAACTTGAATCTTCACTTGGTCTTCACTTCAATCTTCGTTTGATCTTCACTTCAATCTTCCATTGACTTATCATGTGGTGGTTCTATAAGGCCAAAGGTTAAAGTAGGGTGATAAAAAACCACGGGCTTCGGACTTGTAAAGCGGGACGACCAAACCATGAGCTGAGCCATCCGAGGGATTGGATCCTAAATTTCAAACCCATGGTGACTAGCAAACTTGCCTCACTAGTGGGAATAACATAAAAGTTTCGACCATGTAGGCAATTAACCCCACTTCGTCGCATCCACAACATAAAATGAGGCTAGTGTTGGTGTAAACCAAACTGCCTGCAACAATAAAATGAATTTTACAAAGCCACAAGCCACACACACAAACACACAAGTCTTCAAAACTCCTTCAACTCCAACCCCATCTCCAATTTCCAAGCTGAACTTTGAATGAGTGTCACCGTTGATCTACAACTTTAAATGAACTAAATGATAGCTTTTCAAAAAGCTAATACAATCATCTACTTCTCCTCCAAGTTTCAAACAATTCTAAAACTCTGTCCAATTTCTATGGCCATCTAAAGTTTCGGCCTTGAGAAGGGAAAGGCAGCAGACCTTCCTTCGCTTCCACACTCACAACTTTCTTGGACAAACTCCAAATAGAACGAATGATATCTTCTTGGAAAGCTAACACAATTTCCTACACTCTCTATAAATTTCATTGCAAAACAAGAACCTGTACGTCTTTTATGATCAATAGAAGTCTCTGCCTCTTAATTTTAAAGGCAACAAACCTCACTCCACTCAATTTAGCACAACTTTTGCTTCACAACTCCAAATCAAGCAAGTGAGATCAATTTGAAAACTACACACCATGATACATAACACCTCTGAATTTTATTTCATAATTTTTCAAACTCACAAAACAATGGATCTCCAAACATTCGGTTCCCCCAAAACAACATTGGGAGAGAAGATGAATAGTGTCCATCTTTTCCTCCCCTTTTTCAACACCTTTTGCCCCACCTAAACAAATGTACATCAGCCCTTAACTCCCTCCTAAATCCAACTTACACCTAGTGGCTTTCATATTTGGCTCCACATCTATATCTTTATCTTTAACTTAGAAGGAAAATCACTTCAAATTCCAAACTATTTTCATTATTTCCTTCTACAACTATAACCAAATAAAATAATTTCAACAAAATACTTCAAATATGGATTGAAGTACCAACATTAAACCAATGGCTAATAAAGGTAAAAAAACTAGAATTCGAAGGCTAATTTTACTCCATCTACAAGAACTGGAGAATGCGCTTGATAGTCGCAGCGATGTAATTAACACAACCCGCCTTCGTTAAAGGATTTACTGGCCTCTCTAGCCAACGATGGTGACCACTACATCTTTCAATAGGTTTCATCATGCAGTAATACTAATCGACATTGAGACCTACAAAACATCCTTCAAATGTCACATCTCGACTGTCGGGCTCAACACATCCAACCTGCAACGAAATCACCAGTGCCCGAGCGTCACGTTGAAGATTCCCGTGCCATCGCCGCTCCACACGAGGTTGCTTTGGCGGTCGAGAAGGCCCAGCTTCTTTTTGTGAACGCTCATGCGGCGGCGCAAGACTTAGCGGCAGAAGAGGTTGATCCAGTAGTTGTGATAATGAAAATTCAAATCCAGGCTGCGATTCTTCTTCTTCATCTTGGGACTCTGAAAAAACCCTCCAGTTCGACATTCTAACTATAAAGTGGAAAAAAAATATCACTAATGGACTTCAATGAAACTCTAAAGCAAAGCCGTCTTTTTAAATAGATGGCATGTACCTCCACGAAACGTCATCTTGAAGTTATTCAACAAAATAGCATCACCATAAAGCTACTCAACAATACATATTATAATATGTTTTTATACTATGAATAAATTTACAACACGACAATGTCATAGCAAATCTCAGTCAAAATTTAGAAACATGGCTTCAACTTTAGGTACTTCAAAACATCTTGATATGCTATGAGTTTCACGTGATAGCATATCTAAGTCCAGTCCCTAAAACTTCATTAGCATTGTTTCTAAATAAACCTTTCCTCACACTAGGTGTGGGAACAACTTCTTATAATAAATTGTCCATGATGAA
Organism: Pleurozium schreberi; assembly: GCA_006891605.1. Classification (NCBI taxonomy): domain Eukaryota; kingdom Viridiplantae; phylum Streptophyta; class Bryopsida; order Hypnales; family Hylocomiaceae; genus Pleurozium; species Pleurozium schreberi. Next base: position 96,894 of record VACF01002569.1, on the reverse strand, counting down.
TCCTCAAAGGGTATGGGATAATATGAAGATGAGAGCTTCGCCACTCATTGTCAAAATGCAGGAATTGTGCTCAAAGTAAAATTTCAGACATCGAAGTGGTCCGGGTTCGATTCCCATGGAATTTGTATGAGCGCTTAATCAAACTACATGACTTGGTGCTGCTAAGTGAGGTTTGCAGGCAGGAAAGACATAACAATCAACTAGCCCCTACCAAACATTGTGACAAGGCTAAAGAAGTTAACAACAGAAAGTGGTTATTCCCACTACCCTTTAAAAGAAAATTGTATTTCATTCTAAAAATGCAATAATTGTGTTGCAGAACCTATGTTTATAGTACTTCGAGCATCTATCAATCCTATCATGCACTTCGATACTTGTTCATCATTAAAAACAATATTTCAAACTTTCAAAGCCCTATAGGACAAATGGTAATTTCAAAGGCGCCAAAAGAAAGCTATGCTTGGAAATAAAATAAAATTCAATTGACTTATTGAGATCACCACAATTGCAAAATCCAAACCCACCATTTTAACTTTTAAGTCCTTAGAATCATATGCAACAAAAACAATTTGAGAGCCACTTATCTTGTGATAAGACATCACTAAACAAAGCTCAGACACCACCCTCAGAAAGTGAATTCTATGGTATTTAGGAATTGAAGCAAAGAATAAACAATCTCAGAGAACAAATTAACATTTAAGGTAGAACATACATTATTATTATATCTAAGTAATGTAGAGCATATGCCTTGTTGAGCTCCAACACAATTGGAAGTAGATTTTAAGCGGAAGAAGAAAAATGAAATTTGTATTCTGTCCACGGAGTCCAACACATATTTCTAATATGTTCAAATAAACCAAAGAACATAATCTGACAATGAAAAGAAGATTTTAAATATTCATATTGTCATATACTACACTAAGTAGTAGGTCATTTTCATTGCAATTCCATTGATCAAGTACGACTTCAGAGAAAGCCAAAAGAAAGCTAAATGTACTAGATTGTTATAAAAATCCTCACCAAAGATTTGATGTAGTACAACACAAAGCAATATTTTTGGAGGTGCAATGATAGAGTGCTAGGGCTTGCAAAAACTTGGATAGTTTTATCTCTTGAATTGAAATTATTATGAATTTTCAAAGGCACAAAATGCACTAGACCCTATGCCAATCTTTAGACTCTCCCCAATTCCAATCACTTAGAAAATTGCTTCTCCACTAATTGCTTCTACTTCCTTGCCCACCAAGTTCGAGCATGTGTCATGAACATCTAATCCAAACCTTGAAAAGATGAAAACCAAAACATTCTAGCCTTTGTTGGAAAGTAATCAATGTACTCTTGGCTATGGGATAGTGGATGAATGGAAATTTCCACATCAGAAGGTATGCAAAATGAGGTCACTATTATTGATTCAGTCACCAAAATTAAGAATTAGAAATCCTCCAATAGATAACCAGGCCACAGGATGTATTCAAAAAAATATCTACCTGTTTAGGTCGACTCAACCTAAAATGCAACCTCACTCTAAATAATCACAGCACAATGAAAAATTTGAATCGTAAGAGTAACAGAACAAATTGACAATAACTCAGGAATTCATGGATTAGTGTATATCCTATGTTTTAGATCGACTCAACCTAAAGTGCATGAAAAGACACATTGAAAAAATGAAGCTTTTGGGATAGAAGATGCACATATTAGTTTCTTAGCAATATAGGAATTTGAAATTAAACAAGCCAATGCCTGATGCAATGGTTACTTTTAAACGGAACTACAAAAACAGACATTTTCCAGCATAAAATCATAAGAACGCAAATCCAATCAATACCACCTACCATAACTATACTATTCCACTGCACATACGATGCAACATCACTAATGAGACATATAAAACGTCTACATTAAAACAACAAGTCAAGTATATGACAGAAGGCTGCGGTTGATAACGTCGATTTGAGCAGTCGGGATTTTCGACAAGCACTGGCGGGTGTCTTTTTTGATTTGGGACTTCCAGGCAGTTATTAATGCATTTGTAGGCTCCCAAGTCGTTGGATCATCTATATCCACCTTCCAACGCAAACCTCTCTCACTATCCCAACCAGTGTAGAAGTCTCGAACATCTTGGTCCCTTGATGTTGGTCGGAAATATTGAAGGAGCACACAATTCGGGTTCTCCGGGTTGCAATTTGGATCACTCAATGCCCGTGCAATCCAAACCGGCCTACTATCACCTCCAGATGGTCGAATTGCTACAAAGTACCTTTCGAAGACATCGCAACCCACTTTGAATGATGGCAGCGGGCGGCCCCATAGAGGCCCGACATAAGCATCATCCTCTCCAAATTCCTCATGATCTTCTCCATCATCATCATCTAATTCATCAACGTGACTTGCAAGATAACGAGTAGCTGGCCAGAAACCTTCCTTCAAAGCATGAGAGGTAGTAATTGGCTCCTACAGAGCATCTCTCACACCACGCCAATAATGCACCACATGCTCGTAACACCTTCAGCATTCACCAGTCACATCTGAATTGCACAAATTCTCCCAATACTTCACAAACCCAGCTAGGCCCTTCTCAACGTCTATGACGCCTTTCATTGGGGTCGGCGTGACTGACAAAGGCACACCATGGGGCCATAAACTACGCCCCTCTAAGTCCTCTTTCCACAACTTGATACCATTTCCATCTTCTCCTAACCATTCCACATCAGTACAAAACAATTTGTACTTCATGAGTGGAGTTCCAGTTGAATCCAAGTAGAACTTCACTTGTTGTGGCTTGGTGTGTCCCACTAGGATTTCTCCGCCATCTACAAATGTATCAGCAATGAATCCCTTGAAGTCGGGCACCTCCTCAATAAGGTGAGGAATCGTGGGAATGGACTCCACCTCCATGAATGACTTCATGAGCGCGGGAACTGTCAAGAAGTTTTCCTTCTTCAACAACATACTCCATCTTCCAAACAACGCATCAATGTCATCATGCGTGTGACCCACAATCATGAAGTTCATGTAGACTTCCCTGAAGATCTTGTTTGCTACAAGAAGAGACCAGAAACAGAAGACATATCTATTCATGTTGTCGCCTGTGGCATTGTCCATCTGCACTTTCAAAATTGGTGGCAAAGGCTTAGCTGGGAGACAGACTTGTGGCCGTGGAGGTAGCGTTGCTTCACACATCTCCGCACCCTTGAGGACCTTCTGAAATAAAGTCGTGGACCCAGACCCCACAAACAATATTCTTGATGAAGACTTGGGTGGCTCTTCAAGATCTCGCAGCAACTTTGCCATGGATCCGATGGTGTAATTTGAGTCGTGGGGAAACATATCCAAGCCGTAGTGCGCATACCGGACGTCACCATGCCCATGTGCAATCATTCCTGTGACAGAGACCGACAGCTTCATGAAGGCATCGGTTTGCTTGGTTTTGTGAGAAAAAATGGGGCAGGCCGTCTTGGCATGATCCATTTTGTCATGCATAATAGTGAGGCACTTGTGTGGAGAATTGTTGGAGAGGTACCGGTTTGCATAATGACCCAACTAGAGAACTCTTTCTGAGCTCCTGAAGTTTGTCACACTTAGCGCAGCAAGCAAAATTGTCCCCGGGCTTCTTCACTTCAAACTCGGAGAATTTCTTGGATCTTATTTTGCTCAAGTTTGAAATTGAGACGTCCTTCAGACCTAGAGCCGCGTTGATATTGTTCATGTGTTTCATTTGACCCTTCCACTGAAAGGTTGAAGGCAGAATCATGGAGAAAACCTTCTCCCCTGACTTTGTAGTCCTCGTCTTATGTGGCATGTGATCCGCTTCTTTGTCCAAGATGCACTTCAACGTAGCAGTGGCTTGCTCAGTATGTTGCCTTGGTTTCAAGAGTCCAGTATTTCCGTGGACCCTTGCTTCTCGCTTCGTATTTGCATACTTCTGGTAGCGGTAGAAAGTGGCTTCAGGGACTCCGAAAATGAGCATCCATGCTTGCATGCAAACATCGATCCCTTCCACCATCACCACTTTYCTCCCACGGATGTCATAATGAACAGATCTATGAATGTCAGTCTTCATGTGGGCTCTGAATTTGAAAGTGGAATTGTGGTATATGCGTTTGTGGACAGCTCGAATGCTCTCCCTTGGGAAGGGTTGAATGCAGTTTTTGCTGCAGCAGAGTTTGCTGCAGACCGAGTTGATGGAATCTTGAGTCAAGAGCTCCTTTGCCTTAATCCCATTTTCTCTCGTCGGTTTCCGGATCACACTCGTCTAGGGCCTGGAGGAAGTCAGAGACGGTGGGTTCAGTAGCCTCTGCTGTAGACAGTTGAAGTTGTCTCGGACCTCGTGGTCACGCATGCTTGCCCCTCGGCAGTAGACAAAATTTGTGGGCCAGGCCACCAAGGAGTACACTTGCTCTTGAGGGATGTCCTCCTCAGAAAATGTCTTTGAGAGGTGGATGGCCACATGCGTATCTCCAAGCGGACCATTCGCACCGAGCACGAGATCAGAGTTGACGCTGTGGCAGGTACCCTCCCCAACAAGTACACCGTCAAAGTTGTATAGCGTCACGCACTTTGTGTTCCATTGCCTTCGGGGCAGCCCTTCGCACTCCGGTATTCCGACATTCATCCCTTCAAGCGCTGGGAACTCTTTGTCCGATGAGTCCGACATGTTTGACATGCTAACCGACGAAGCCATGATAACTGCAAACCATGATATATGTTTAGTGATATCCATACATTGAAAGGCAGGATCCTCATTAGGTTGACTCGACCTAAAGGAGCAGAGAGGAAAGGCATGAGAAATGAATTGAAGAATGACGATAGACATACACAATAGAGTATCCGCAATACTGTTTGATGAATTCATCATTCCTTGACATTTAGGTCGAGTTGATCTGAATGGTAATTATCGAATATTAATAAGTCTTTTGATCATATCCCAAACAGCACATGAAAGTAAATTCATAGCTGCAACGCATAAGGAAAGAATGGTTTGCCAAGTCAATTCCCAACACTTTTCCAACTGGAGTATCATTGGTTACTTTTCATTGCTTATGTAATTTTCGACTGTGAACTTCCTTTAGGTCGATTCGACCTAAACATGCCTATGACTGACGACATTTTGTACTTGTCATACCCATTTTCTGAGCATTAGGTCGACTCGACCTAAACGTCTATTTTTTGATGCTTTATTTAATGAAGAAGGATTGTTGCCTTATTGAATGGTTGGTTTAGGTCGAGTCGATCTAAAAGGCTCCGAGAAACCCAGAGACATGTATTCATTCCCTTACCTTTGCGTTCCTGGATTTTACGGCGATTAAAGCGGAAGCTCCTCCCCTGCACTCTGCAATTCCAATTCAATGTGAGGCACGGATGGGTACGATGTGGCTTCAATGGTATACAACTCATTGCTATACAATTGAACACCATTCAAAAACAACAACGTCGCTTCCAGACTGAAGAAGTGAAAATGGAAGAATGCGGGAGTGCAATGACTTTCAACCCGGAACGAACAAAACAAAGAAAGTAATAAAAACAAAGTTGCAGATACCATACCGAGATCACCGAGCGCTTCCTAAACGACCTCTGCAACAACTAATCTGGGACACCGTGATCACCAACGCGACATCATAAAAGAAGGTGATTCAGTAAGCAAGGAAAACACAAAGCGCAAGCGGAGCGAAGCAGACACATGAGGGAGTGAGGAAGTGAAAATGATAGTCATCACCACGACCCCCGTTGAGAATGTCGATGGCCTGTTGGTAGGAGGGGCATAGGCGGGAATTAGAATTCGCCGTTTGAAATTCCGAGACCCACTTTGACATGCATGGCCGCTTTGGTGGATCCCATTTATTACGACGTGATTTTTGAAAGCCAACTCAATGATTTCGATACCCTGCGTCCAATAATAGCAGACGCGGGTCCACTTGACTTGGTTACGGCCTTGCTGTCATCTTTTTCAAATTCCCTCGCACTCATGCATGTCATGCTCTCCTCTTTTTTTGTATAGTACAAATGGAATGTGATAATATGGATTGTATGTATCACCGCAGGCACTGCAAGTGGCCGATCCAAAATTGACAATTCTACTTAATTTCTGAAAGTTTTTGGCGAAAAATTTGCGGGCTGGTACATCCACTTTTCAGTGTTCGTTGCGGCACTTTTATTACTAAAAAACGGAAGCCAAAAAGGGACCACAGACCTGCTTCCTTGTACTTCTTCATCATCAATAGAACTTGAGCATTCAATGTTGGAAAAAGATTTTCGTATGCTTGTTTGGAATTTCAAATGACTTCAACATTTTTTTCTAGAAATTTTTACACGGAATACTTTGAATTAGAAAAATTGTAGAAGAATTGAATCAAAAGTCTTTGATAACAAAACATATTTTTTTTTCCATCCTCTAATAAATTGTCAAGAAAAAATACATTGTTCATTACACAAACGGCAAAACCGTTAGTAGCTATAGAATTTATCTGAAACGCACTAATGTTTACCTGATATCTATGAATTACTTTTTTGAGGAAGATGCTTAGCAGGTAAAATCAAAGTACAAGTAATTTTCTATATTGTTTTATTCATAAAAAAATAGAAATTCAATAATTTTCACCCCGTAGGTCAGAACGCCATGAATCAAAGCCCGTACACCCCTCCTCGTCGAGAGCTTTCCGACCAAGCACGCCATTGGAGGACGCATGGCCCGGAAGATCTCAACGTAACAAAAAAACAAAAAAACAAAAAACAAAAAAAACATGATTCAAAGGATGAAAGGATAGATATACAATTGAGGTATTCAAGTAAGATTTCAATGGCAATCACATCTGCATGTACTTGTTTAAAACATAAAGACTCTCATGGTTACTTTGTAGTACTATTGAATCGCTTGAATGTCCTTTAACTATGAAATGAACCTTTTTTTTTTAAATTTACATTTGGCAATAATAATAAAAAATCATGAATTTAAAAATTGCAGTAGTATATGCAATGAAGAGACCTAGTACCAAGTAAAACAAACTTGTACGTTGAATTTACTAGTGCATTACGTGCATATTCTATGAGTATTGTTCTAGTATTTTGAATTTGTTTTATCAGAAGACAACAAAATCATTATTTTATTTATTAATACTATTCTAAACACTAAAAAAATGAAAGGATGAATGCATTATTGCTACAATTTCAAAGTACTCAGACATTTGAAGCTTGTTGTCTAATTTACCTGGGCATCCATTTGGGTACACATTGTATAACATCGATGGTTTTGGTTATCAAAAGTACAGTGAAATTATAATTTATTTTGTATACCAAATTGTACAATTATACCAAAACGGCATGCCTTTAATATTTTCATGTTCTCCTAGTCTCTTATGACGTGGACCTAAAACATCTTATATTCTAAATTGAATAATTTCAACCCTAACTATGTAATTGATTTTAAATTTATCATAATCATATTGTCTTTTTAAGGAGCACATTTTTAAATGATTGAATCCTACGCAAATGCATGGAAAGAAATGGTTCCATAAGTTCCAATTGTTTCAAATTTGTCCAATCCATGATAATTTAAAGCTTCTGGCATTGTATGTGTACTTGAAAATTTAAATAAAAGATGAAGTCATGATTTCAATGTATTTTAATAGCAACTTCCAATTTTTTCATCCTCTCTCAACAAATCACTTCCAAATTCCGATTTCTTCATTCTTTCTCCACAAAGCACTTTCAATTTTTTTTCCTTATGGCCATAAACACCCATAATTATTTACCTTAAATATAGAGAAAGAATAATTGGAACATGAAGCTTGGTGGTAGTTTATGGAAATCAATTTTTAGAAACTGTTGAAGAATGAAGATGAAGTCTTCAAATTCTATATACAGCTGACATAGCTAAACAATTATTTTTCATTAATTAGTAAGGCCATGATGGACTATGGTTAAGAAATATTGACGACATACTCCATTACATAGCTAAACAATTATTTCCATTCATTAGTAAGGCCATGATGGACTATGATTAAGAAATAATGATGACATACTCCATTACGTAGGAATAGCACTTCTAAAGCATGAATGCTCATTACTGGCTTCAAATGACATCATTGTCATTGTAGGCAATGAATTCAATATTAATAGTGCTYACCATGATGGTACGCATTTCCGATTCTACTCAGTTTGAGTACTTAATTTCTCATTCTAAAGCCAAATGTATGCCCTAAAGTTCTCATGAATCATGTAGATTCATTGAYAATTTATTGTCAATAATGAAATTCAAAAATGCATAGAATAAAAATTATTATTTTTAGTTTGAAAAGTTACTTTATGGCTCTTATGAAGAAAATATTTTTTATGTGACTCTAAAGTAATGCTTAATTTCTTAGTTGACTATTAGCTTTATAAAATTTTGAAGATTGTAGACAAATACAATTTTCCCATGCATGTCCATTACCGAGAATTCATAGTCTTTGCAAGTCCTAATGCCTTTGTGTTCTTGTTCCTTTGTTGTTATCTTTTTATTTGAAAAAGTATGCATTCAAGTCTTTCAAAGAGAATATGTATAGTTCAATTACTATTGTCTTATTATTACATTGTGCATTAATAGGAAAATATTCAAATTAGGCGGGTTAATATTTTTGTCAATGAGATATTAATTTTATTAAAATTCATATGCACATAATGTGCATTGTTGCATCATTTATTTTTTTTTAAAAAATTCCAAAATGTATGTTTCTTCCCTCACCTTCACCTCATAACAATTCCATGACTTCATGCAAGTTAGTTCAATCTTTCTTTTCCTTCATAGGGTTGATTTTTTATGTGGGTTCTACTTAAAATACTTACATTATTATAGACTTGTTTTTTCCTTATGAAATTCAAGTTACAGATAATCTAACAGAGTTATATTTTTTCCTTCAATGCCTACTAAGTCTATAATTTACAGGCCATGCGTTCTAAAACATAAAGCATAACATTTTCTTTCTAGCCTTTACTTTCAAAATTAGTCACTAAAGTTGTATGTTATTCTAATCTTAAGATTTCTACCTCAAAAATATTTTCACTTTTCAATTCCGACCTCAATGGAAGAGATTAGTATGAGACTATGCAACAAAAAATTTTACACTACAATATAATGAAACTTAATTTATTATTTGGTTTGGATCTTTTAAAAAGGTATTAAATTATGGCCTATTTTTTTTTGGCACTTCTATCCAAACCAAATATTGAACAAGTATTCCCATAAAAGTTGCAAGACATATGAAACGTTCAGATAAATAGAAATAATTTATTTTTTGGCACTTTTAATTGTCTCACTTCCACATGATTCAAATTTTACAAAAAACAAATGCCAAATGAATGCATTCTAAAGAAACAAAACCGTAGAAGCGCGTTGATTTTTACGTTCAATCCTTGCCAATAAAATTAGTGTAAGTTGCAAAGCTTAGGAAGGGTTGAGATTCATGGGAAATTTCATTTTGCGATTACCTATTTTTTCTCGACACAAGATGAAAAACTTTTATTAGTATGAAAAACGATGCTATATTTAATTCATAACAAACCGTAGAAGCGCGTTGATTTTCACGTTCAATCCTCACCGATTAAATTAGTGTAAGTTGCAAAGCTTGGGAAGGGTTGAGATTCATGGGAAAATTCATTTTGCGTTTAGCCATTTTTTTCCCATACAAAATCAAAAACGTTTACGAATAAGAAAAAGACTGATGTATTTAATTTATAACAAACCGTAGAAGCATGACGATTTTTCCGTTCAAGCTTTGCTAAATATAGGTTTTGTTAATAGGAGGTCCGGTATTTTTGTTTATATACAAATGAATTTTTTTGCATTTCTAAAAGCCAATTATCCCTCAATTCCCAAAACAACATAATTTCCTTTGGTTGTTGAAAGAGATTCAATCATAAAGGATAAATGACTTCTGTAACATTCCTATATTAAGGGATAAGTTTGCTATTTAGGAACTTAATATTTGTACATGAAGAAGTTTAATTATAGTTATCATAAAGGATCAAGTTGGAAAATTAAGTGCCCTTATGAATTGAAAGTGCCAGATTTTAGAGCAGAAGTCATCACAGGGGGCTCATATTCAGTTCCCGTTGTTAAAATTCCCATTGAATCTGATTTTCCGCAGTGTGTGTATGTTAGGGAATACGGAAAATGTGAGACTCACTGGGGATTTTCGCAATAGGGAAATGCATAGAAAACCCTTCTGCATGTAATATTCATACATAATTAATAATTTCTTAAGCTTTTCTTCTACAAGAAATTTTGTTTCAATTTGTATGTTTCAGATATGAACACAAAATGGCGGGCATGAGTATAGGACGGCGAGTATGCATTTAAAATGCTGAGTAAAAGTATAAAACGTTGATACTTCTATTCCGGCATTCATTTTATTTATCGAAATTGAAGACTTTGAATTTTTTTACGCTTTATGAGGATTTTCATTAATTTAGATAGTGGACAATTGGGCCTACATAACTTAGTTTTCGTTTTGATTATTTGAGATTTTGGGTGAGTATTTGAGATTATTTCCGATTGATACGAGGGCCGGGTTTCAATTTTGTAGCGCTTGCTGCATGAGCGAGGTCATTTTTCACTGGGGTCCCGGGTATCTAAGGCAGCTCATCGATGATTTGCAGTTCTCGGGTATCGGGACAACTACACACCAGTTCTCAGTTCCTGCCTGGGGTCCCGGGTATCGGTTCCCAGCAAAATACTAGTTCCCAGCTCCGGCACTTAACATCATATTCATTACTTTGGGAGTTTTCCAGTGAATTGGTAGTTTTCCAATCATTATATTTCACATAAGCAAGTAGTTATTCATGTCTGAAACCACATAAACCCATGCAATGACATACAATATTAGAGTATTAATTGACAAGTACATCATGTACACTCTACCTCTAGATCTCATATACATAAAAGTATGTCATCAAACTGGGAGATGTGCAACCGAAGTATTGACGTTTTTTTTTTCTCCATTGCCTCCTAGAAAAAATATCCTAATTAACAAAACTTCTACGCATGCGACCTACTCTTCAACTTCTCCAAGGCCTTCAATAGCTCCGGCCCTCTACCGTATACGCTATTGTTTGCCGACTTCTGGCAGGCGCTTTCTTGCAACTGTTTTTTTAGAGACCTTCTCTCCCATGCATCCCACGGCCGACGAACAGAGTGAAGGCTGTTTTGACCATCATGTGATTTACATTCACGTCATTTTACAACGGGCAAAGGAGTGCATCTAGGAAGAGGCAGTAGTGACAAGTTCGAGGAGGACGACTTCAATCCATGCGATTTGGTACTTGGTCTTACGCCCTGCACGAGAACACACTATGAGAAAATGTGCATCACAGAATTGAGAAATTGATATGGAATTGTAAGCGAAATTGAAATTTAGAGTAATCCATTCATACCTCTAGGTGCACATTCTCAATTGCTGGAAAACTTGCCTCCACGATGTAAAGCTTTCTTTGCGTCGTTCCATTCAAGACACCACGATCCTCATGTGACATGGACTGCGGTTGACATTTCAACGGCAATGGCGAGCTGACGGGGTTGGGTCGCTTCCCCCCATTCGGTGGACTGTCCACAACCCCATCATCAACAGGCATGACGGAGAAATCCATTGTAGATTGCGCGGTCTTGGCCGAATACATGATGTGCCCAGTTCTGCTTTGCGAAATGTCAAACTGTCCATAATCAGAGAATGAATCAGCTGAGGCAGTGCACTGGTTGTCACACTCATTTCTAAGGACGAAATTCACACGCATTTCCTGTAAACAGAAAACGCTATAAACATTACTACATTATTACAACATTATGTTTGGAAAGCAATTAAATACACAATCATGCAACTTCATGCATACTTCTATGCCCTTCGAATTCCGAGCACATACACAAGCACAAGGACGCAGGACGCACATTTCAACCTACACGGGAGATTCACTATTGGGCACCGGACGAAACATGAGAAAGAATTCCTCCTTGGGTACGGAGGAAGGTTGCACATTCCGACTATGCACAGACGCCCTTTTCCGATAGGATTCACTAAGTATGTATTCATTATGTAGCCCCCTAGACTCCTCCACTGCACCCATCAACTGCAAATATTGGGTTTTATTGGGCTCTTCGACCAGAGACCAATTCCCCATCCTGTTGTCTTCCCAGTACTCAGAGAGAGACTCCGGCCTGGCCAAATGCAACCTTTGGATCCAAGGAAGCAATTGATCAATGAGCATTCTATCACGTGCCCCATCTCCCTTGTACAACTAGGGATCATAGAGGATCACATTAGACGGACAGTTTGTGACGTGCCTCGCGGGATTGCTGTCAACGATTACGGTGTTACGTGCAGAGAACATAGAGTCCTCCATCAGGAACAACCTATCGAGCGGCTTAAAAAACAAGTCTGTCTGCGATCCATCGACCTTGTAGTTTGTCAGTCTACCGTGACTGTTTCTAAACTTAGCCACGCTACAGTCCTCTTGGACCATCAAAAGAATCGGGGGCTCTAATTCCCTGAAGAGTCCCTTGCAAACCTCCTGAGCAAGCTCCATCTTCATGGAGCTCCAGATGTGCAGGCGGGCAATTTTGGACAACTCCTTCAGAACCTCACGGCAATGAGGCCTCACTGTGACCATCTTCACCCAAACCGAGTGGAACGCTACATTCGGAGGCACGTGAAATGTTTCACTATATCTCTTTTCTTTATACAGGTTTCTCTCGTCTTCACATTCACATAGAAGTCCATTTATACTCAGAACAACATTCAACCATTTTTCAGGCAACTGGAGCGCTAAAGGAAGGGTGACACCGTCCTCTGCCTCACTGAGCGAAATGCAAGCCTTACTTGTATCCTGCTCAGGATAAACATCAACCGGACCAAATCGTCATTGAAGTCCTCGAAGTCATATTCATATCCTTCATTGAGGACTGGACACCTATCATTCGAAGTCTAGCGCAACGCCAACCATATTAAGGAATAACCAGGAAAGCAACAACATCCCGCCGACATACCTGAGATTCTACGCCATGCTCTAGGAGGGTTCCCGAGGCGTCTGGAACATTGTCCGATGGAGGAATGGGCAGCAAGAGCAGTGCCTCATCTGGGATACCTCCGTCGTCCGGGACCTTTACCTCCAGCACGATCATTGATTCTTGATACCTGCTCATTGAAATGGGGATTGCATTGCATCCGTCGGCGTTCACATCAGTTGGAGACACATCTCTCGCGACATTCGTTGGACACTCAAGAGGAGGCACACGATCACCCATACTCAAGGTTGCATTTGGCACATCGGAAAACATGCATTCAGGGCCTACAATGACTGGAGTGGGATACGATGATGATTTGTGAGAAAAAAAATATATTACATGATCTCTGCTGAGAAATATATAATACAATGTGTACATTCTATCTCCTCTAGTAGGTTCCTGCACTACCCTACACAAGAACAGCAGTGGAAGGACATTCAACTCGAGTCGAGTTGAAAGAGAGGCTGAGAGTCACGAGGAACAACCTGGAGAATCATCAGTCACAGGGTCCTATGACTGCTCGGCCTCTCCTCCTTCCACCGCAGAGCCCAGAGCCAAGTCGTCTTCGATCACCGCCATGTCGGGGACGTCGGTCGGCACACCAACTGCAGCGTCCACCTGAGCAAGTTCCGGACGGACCTCCGGGACATCAACATCGTCGGAGACTAAAGGCTGTTCCACAGGAGACTGAACCACCGGTGTCTGTACGGGTTGGGCACTGGTGGCCGGAGAGGGATGAGGTGTGGTCCGCATCGACGTTGCCAACGTCGGCACTACGCCTCCCGACCCTAAGTCCCTCCTCCTCGTGCTGTCTGCGAAACCCTGAGCCTGACACTCAAGCATGAGCGGTGCTGAATCGGCAGGCCCTCGCACCGCGAGGGGAGTCGCCGAAATGGCAGCTGCGATCATACTCGGCATCCCTCTCATCATTTCCATCATCAATTCCTGAGTCTCGTCCCTAGCTTTGGCGCTCTCCTTCCAAGCTTTGGCGCTCTGCTGGAGACACTCTTTCCTGACCAGCTCGTTTTTCTGGTCATTCTCCAGTCGGTACTTCTTGTTCGCCTTCTCATTTTCCTGTATGTTTCTCTCATTCACCTTCTCATTCTCCAGCCTGGACCTTTCATTCTCCGCCCGATTAGCCTTGATCAACTCCACCATCCATTGCTTTTCGGGGATGACACTCTTGTAAGAGACCTTCCTCCTCCGCTTTGCCGGAGGAGGTGGTCCGGTTGGCGTTGGTGACTGGGTCGCTGGTGGAGGCCTCACAGATGTAGGCGTGCGGAAGGTCTGGGCATCAATAGCAGAGGACCCACCCATCTCAGAAATTTAATTTGCTGTCGATGAAACCCCAGCATCGGCGGCAACGTCTTCAGCTGCCGAGGACGTCCTTGCTCCCGTGCCAGCGATATCTTCCGCGATCTTCTCGTATGGGTCCTTCCATTGGCTCGGATGGAGCTCCCAACCATCATCCCCTCCATCGTCTCCGTGATCGCCTTCATTGTCGTCTTCGGCGAGAATAACAAGCGCTCTCGCACGTGATTTCTCATGCCGGGCTTCCTGCTCGGTGGTCATCGCCTGCTTCTTCTTAGCCGGACTTAAGGCCCCCTTAACTACCTTCTTGGGGAATTCAACGAGATCCACGACGTAGGTGGTGTTGATGAAGTCATCCTTGTCCAAGACTTCCGACCGCAAAACCAAGGACTCGAAGCCGTCTTTGAACAATGAATTTCCCATCACGAAATGTTTCAGGGATAGCATCTGCATATCTCAACGAAACCACAGTGAGATCCTAGGATGCAATTCAACTCACATCAAGTCAAATGCGCACTAGAAGGGAGTCTAATTCCAATCTACGTGAACTGGAGAAACATCAGGGATACAACAAAAGCATTCAGCACTTACCCAAGCAGCGCAGATGCATTTTCCTCCTACAAAAATGAAGAGGACCGAGTCGTTGCGAGATGCAAACATCCCGAATACCTGAAGGTAAAACTCCAATTGCAACTCGGTGTTGTACAACCGGTACTTGAAGTCGTTGCTGGACCTGGACTTCGCGTACCTTCTGTCCGGCGAAACCTCAAATCTTCTCAGCAACTTCTTGACCGGGATTTTGCTCCCCTTTTTGATGAGGAACATCAGCTTCATGGGATCCTTCGCCTTTGCAGACCGCTCGGGGACGTTACCAATCCGCTCATACGGGGATGGAATGTACTCGGCGTAGTGCGTGGCGTACGCCTCACCCCAAGGCAAAGTCCGGATGAAGTTCCGCACATCCAATTCGACTTCCGAATCTCCACAAATCCATAGCCATACATTGGGACCCGTAATGTCCAGTTCGCGCAGCTTTTGGAGATTTTCCAGAAAGCTCTTGAAGTACAACTCCCCACCACTTGTGAACCCAATGTTGATACTCCCAGGAATGTGGCAAAGGTCCATGATAGCTAGATTCATCATGAAACTCGTTTTTCCCTCTCAGCCATTCTCGCCCTAGGAACCGAAGTTGTCATTGGCCAAGTCATAAGGCCTATACGAAGCCGTCGCCTCGGACTTCACAAACTTCCCTTTGCTTGCTAGAAATATCTTGAAGAACTTGGCCGCATTCGGGGACAACTCATCGATGCTCTTGTTCTTGTTCAACGACATCTTGGCAAGGGAGAAGAACTCCTCAGGTGGACCAGTCAGAAGAGTATTCTTTGTGGCCTTGGTTACATTGTAGACCCTCTTGAAGGACTTCCACTTGTCCTGGCGGTAGGTGCCCTCGTTACTGAACAAGTTCAGATTCCTCTTCAGGAAGTGGATCTGCTTGCGAATTATGTGCTTCCTCTTGCACCTCTCGAGCCAATCCTTTGCCGTATAAGAATCCTCCAGGACCTTGGTCGGCTTCTTGATGCTGACCTTTGGATGCGAAAGCTTCCTCCCGAGAGTTCGACTGAGAAGGTGCAGTGCTAGTCTCTTCAAGTCGGACTCGGAGCAATTACCGAGCCACTTAAAAAACTCACGGGGTAAGACCCCATCATTTTCCTGGTCCCAGTTGTCCAACTAGTGATGAGGTAGTTCAGGGCCTTCGTCACTCCTACCTCCTCGAGCCCCTGGATGTTTAGTGTTGAGGGCGGTGTGACCAACTGCTCAAGCTTGATCACGAACTTCGAGTTCAGCTCAGGGATGTACGAGTCTGTGCACTCAGCCCAGTATGCATTGTAGGACCGAATGGACTTGTCGTAGTCTATGTCAGTAATTCTGCCGCCAATGTCTTTAGGGATGTTTGTGATCTCCGACATTAGGCTCTCATCCCTTGGTGGTTGGTTGCTTGCGGATGCGGCAGCTTTCCTCCCTCCCTTCTTCTTGGGTGCCGGCGGCGGTGTGGCATCGGGATGTCCGCGCGCGAATTTATCTGTTTTCTTCAGCCTCGTGCCGCTTCTCCCGGTGTCGGGCGTGGCCTGCGCAAGTGAGGCCTGGCTACCACCCTGACTGCTGTAGTCACGGCTAATGGACAGCAGCCTCATATTTTTAGATTTCTCTTTTATTTTTATTGTCAGACGCTCAAATGTAAGCTTCAGGTGCCCCAACCATGAAACCAACAGCAGCGGCAATAGAAGGCTGCCGTCCTTGTTACTCCAGCGCCCATCCTTTATGTGCTTCTCAAGGTTCTCCATCAGGGATTTGTATTCGGAGTTAACTAGACTGTGGCAATACTCTTCAACTGAAAATCCTGTTTTGTTGGCATCGACAACATATGAAAACAAATAAGGCTCTCTCTGGTCTGGTTCTACGGTCTTGCAAGTGCAGAAGAGGATCCCATCCTCGAACACGCTGAAGTCCATTACTGACTCTTCTAACGAGACAGGAAGGTTTGCCTCGGAGTGTGCATACTGGGTTTGGAATCCTAGGTGGTTTGTGTGTGGCACGAGCACCATAGTCCAGAACTTCACCTCTTCTGGTTCCTTCCATATCCAGCAATTCCCAAGTTGCTTTTCGTCTCCGACCTCCTGCTTATCCTTCTCGAGGATTATATATTTGTTGAAACTGGTCTCGAGTTTCGGAACCTGATTTTCCATTCCTGCAACAAAGACAACGTGTTAATTTTCTCTTCAAATGGACATGCATGTGCAGGTTTATCTCAAATCAAGTTGAACAGGTGCGAGCCGCTGCTCTCATTTTTGCAACAATCAGGAGACCTACATGTTTATTTCCAATATCGGTAACTCTGTCCCATTCAGGTACAAGAGCTCGGCAGGCTGCGTATTTGTAAGTTTGCCTTACTTTCTGGAATGTCATTTTAACTCGCATTGAGTTATTATCATGTTCGTTGTCGACCTGGCTGTTGCTAATGTTAACTTTTCAAAGATTGAGTGGGTACGCTCGCAGCGATTGACATCGGGGGCTTTTGGCTTTTTTATTTCCGTTGTACAAGGCATGCAGGGGCTTTCTACTTGGCTTGTTTTGAATGGTCTCTGAATATCTTTCCATACTTGATAGGGAACTGGTTTAGTTTTGTCACTCCTTGCATTTAATGTTTCTGCCATTCAACTCGAATCGAGTTGAACTGGTAGAACATTCAACTCGAGTCGAGATGAACTGCCCTTGTATTTAACTCGAGTCAAGTTGATTGGCTCAGCATTTTTTGTCCGTCACTAAATATTGGATTTACGGAATGGGACCTTAGCTCAGTACCCAAGCATTTTCTAGGTGGATGTTTGCCACTCAACTCGAATCGAGTTGAATGGACATAGTCGAATGAGCAAAGTACTTCTGGTTCTTTCAATGGTCTGAGTAGGTGCCTGTCTTTCAACTCGATTCGAGTTGAATGTCTAGTATTAGTTACATTGTTAGGATCTTATAGAGGCGGTCATTGGAGTTGTTGACTGAAAAATTACAATTATCCCTCAAAATAGACTCACTTCGAGATGAACTGACATCGAGTTGAATTGACAGCGACTTAAACTGCGTAAGTGCAAAATTTAGCCTGCGGGAACCTAAAAGACTGTAACACAGATTGCCACTGAAAAGCAATTGTGCCATTTTTGAATACAGAAGTGTCAAATTCAGAACACGATAACCAAAGACCAGTGATTTTGAACAAAAAAAATAAAGAAGCGACTGTCCTGAACGAAGCAAATTCAGAAGCAACTCTCCTCAAATCTAAGACACTGCTTGTTGTTACACATCTGCCTATACCACTACGAGCAAGACATTGCAAGACCACGAAATGTCCACAGCTAGTGGAAAGATATTTTAAACACAAAGTTCAATGACAAAATGGAAGTTGCAATAAAAAAAACCCACGAGCAAGACATTGCAGGACCACGAAATGTCCACAGCAAGTGGAAAATCACGACAAATACACCGTATAATGAGGAAATGGACGTCGCAACAAGAAAACGAACCGAAACAGAGATTTTCAACGAAAATCTTAATGAGAATGCACACCCAAGAAAGAAGATTTACCTGTCTGTTGAAAACTTTCGATGATGGTAGCAGATCGCGGAAAGAAGATGGTGCACGTCCTCCTCCTTAAACCCCAAGAGCGCTCCATAGAAACGTATAGACGTCAACATAGCACAATTAAACAAACCCACAAAACGAACTCCAAAAATGGATTTCTCTCTCTACAAAACTACACTCATCGGTTTCTGATGTTCTTTCACAGACAGGGAGTGGCCAAGAAGCAAACCCCGAACAGCAAATCCCAACGCAAACCCTAACCCCCGGCACGAACCGAAAACCTTGGCAACCGATAGAACACTCTGCAACCACAAAATCGAAGTCTCCAGCAAACCCCGGCACTTCACAAACGACAACCGTCGAAGGATCCGAGGAGAGCGATAACAAGAAACCACGACGAAGACAGCAAGGAAGAAACCACAAAGGCAGAGAGGAAGAAACGACAATCCAAATTCAAGAATTGAAAAGAAGAACTTATAAATCTCAAGAACTTTGAGAAAAGCTTAATTGTTGTGGAATCCAAAATTGTTCCAATTGAATAAATTTATTCAATTGCTTTAAGTATTAATGGTAGCATTTGTGATACTACAAAGAGACTTATAATTTCAGTAGTATGATGAATATTATTCCGCCAAAAATAACACTACTGTGGAAAGGAATTTTAGATTCAGAATAATATAATCTTTGTTTTTCCATATGCCCAAGACATGTTTGGAAAGTGATATAAGCTAAAATATACAAATTCTAACACATGATATTATCTTGACATTCTCTCTATAATTTAAAAAATAAAATAAATAAAATGAATGCTGGAAACAAGATAAACATATAAAGAAGTCAAATAAAATTTGAAAATATGTAGGAGTGCATATGGACATGAAATGAAGAAGCGAAGTTTGTGACATCATACTTACTACTAAAAACATATCTCCTTCTGTAATATCACAAACGCTACCATTAATATTAAAGGTTGCCTTGTGCTTGCTGTGTGACGCATTCATTGTATCTCATATATTAGTAAAATTTCGAGATATTTTAAATAGAATGCATGATAATGATTTCAATAAGTCTTCAAAATAATTATTTTAAATATTTTGTAAGAATATTTGCAATTATGCATACTTAGAAATTGTATTTTCACACAATTTGATATTACAGAAACAGAGTAGCAATTTGCAATCACTTTTTTAATATTGCTGTTTACAAAAGGTGATATTATAGAAATAATGTAGTTGTTGCAATTAAGGTGATATTAAAGATGATCCAGAAGATGATATTATAGAGGTAGCAAATGCTTTTCTTTTCTTGACTTTACACTTTTTTGCACTTTTAGGATGTTGTGCCTTGTGAGCTTTGAACTTTCATGAYTTGAATTTCCTATAACTATTACCAAATGATTCTGAGTAATTTATTCAATGAAGCAATTTTGGATTATACAACAATTAAGCTTTTCACAAATTTATTAAGATTTATAAGTTCTTCTTTTCAATTTTTCAATTTGGATTGTTATTTTTTGAATCAATGGAGTCAAATTTCTAATGAATTCTAATGTATGTGTATCTTTTATAGTATTCACCATTGCATATGTTTCATTCATTATTCAATAAATTTCTATTGTACATTTCAATATGTCATTGCTTGTAAAAAAAAGTATACAAAGATTTTAGTCATTTTTTTGGGAAGAATTATTGAGGTTTTTGTTCTAATTTCTACATAATGCATACAAATTCTTATGAAATTCTAATCATGAATGCATAGCATTGCAAGCGCCGACCGCTAGTGTTCTTCTAAAAAACTTCAAAATTGCGGTAACCATTGAAATTTTCTTTTGTTTCTATGTAAATCACTTGCAAGATTTCTCTTATAAGTTTTGAAATTCTTTGAATTTTGGTTGCATTTTGGGGGGGGAAGAAGACCACTTCATGTAGCCCAAATGTTTTGCTAATATTATAGACTTTTCTTACAAGTAATTTAGGAATTTCATGCGTAGAAGAATATGGTATATTGTATTCTAAAAGAAATTTGTACAACGTCCTTCCTCTTTGAAGAAGCCATTTCCAAAGAAGACACATGAAAATTTTCCGAGTCTAAATAACGGTATCTCTTGCAAGGCCTTCTAATCAAAACCACTCACAACTGTCATTTTGGT
This sequence comes from Pleurozium schreberi, assembly GCA_006891605.1. Lineage (NCBI taxonomy): Eukaryota > Viridiplantae > Streptophyta > Bryopsida > Hypnales > Hylocomiaceae > Pleurozium > Pleurozium schreberi. The sequence goes on along the minus strand of VACF01002569.1, from coordinate 76,276 downwards.
ACCCAAGAGCATATGAGCTTTCATATATTTTTTTTTTCGCACATATGTGCCCTCATTTCCATCTATTATCGAATAAGCGCAAATATATTGTTGCAAAGTTTGAAAACCTTTCACTTTTTATTTTTAAAGATATTCGCATTAGAAGTGTAGGAAAGTAATTCTCTGGCATATTAGAATACTACATTTTTACCTATGAAACTTTTTCATTTCATATTTTTGTTTGTTGATTTACAATTCCTAATATTCTATCAAAATGAAGAAATTGGGTTCACTTGGTAGAATAGTCTCTATGAAAGTTTAGATGAAAGACATTGTTTCATTAGAACTTCTTTATTTTTTGAATGTTGAACCTATGAGTATTTAATAATTTCATTATCAGTGCAAATGTAGTTTTCTCTTCCAGAATTATGTCTTGTTAACATTCAACTTCATTCTAGTACTATACAATTAGTGTGGCATCAAAAAGACTAGTGCCAAAAAATTTAATTTTCAATGATTCAAAGCAGAAGATTTCCGCATGAGATACATAATAAGTAAATTATTTTCTTGACATTCAATGAAAATATGTTATTGTCTATGAGGGCTATGATTTAAAAATGTCTTCCACATCTTTATACGAAAGTACTACAAAATCCTATATTTACTTGTTATTAAAAAAAAAAAATACAGATTCTCCGTGTTCGCACTTTACATGACAGTTTTCATTGACTTTTTATAAGCAAATTCACTTGCTCTTTAAGGGGTTCTACCGCCTACCTTTCACAAATGAATCCCAATGTCTTTACATCTTCTAGAAATATACTCTACAATTTGTAAACCTCTTAAAGGCCTTGGTGCTACTTTTGGCAACAAAAATATGTTGGGCTAGTACATGTGCATCAAGATTTCATTATTTATCTTGGAAATTTTCACACAACACATGGATGACAAATATTTTGAACCCTCCCCAATTTTCATAACCTTTGACCATATAGTTCAAAAGTTATTGCATAAAACTATATTCGTTTCTCAAATCGGGCAGTTCATGGAGACCAAAAACAATCATTCATTTAAGAAAAAATGTAAATTACTAATTGATTTCCCAAATTCATATGAGCGAGACAAACTTTTGAACATATTTTTTTCATAAATGAGTCAAAAGTTCAGAGGATTTCTATTATACAGGACGTTATGGATTCTCTACTTTGAAAACTTTTGAAGTCCATTATGTTAAAGTATTTTTTAAGTAATGAAGAAGCTTTGGATGTACATTGTTGAGACAACACCTTGGACCATTGGGATTAATGTTTATCAATTTGTAAGTGCTAAATTCATAATAMTTTAGAGCTTCCAAACATTACCTATTTATTTCTAAATACTATTTCGGACTTCATGATGAAATTGCACGAAAAATGCTAAACACATATTACATGGACCACTTTAGAGACTCCTATTACCTTGCCATTGCGCAAACTCTCAAATAGTAAAAACACTCTAATTTTTTTCCAAAATTTGATTTGGGATGTTCAAAGCACACTTTGCAAAAAAAACTTTGACCCATACAATATTAAACACAAAAATAGCATATTTGTTATCATAGGTTCAATTTTACTTCAAGTTTTTGCTGCACTAACATTTTAATGCCTTGGGCATATATGGATAAAAACCATTAAGCCTGCTTTGATTAAAAAATGGTTAGAGCACTGGGATACAAGGTGAACCTTGTTTTTTTGCCATTTCAGTGGGGTTTTTTTCCACTTTCAGATAACCCATGAACCTTGGATTCTTGGAATGACGAAGGCCTTTAATTCCTTCAAAAACAATCTCGAATGCCATTTTCATACCAATTGGTTCAAAAAATAGAAACCTATTTTTTTCCCGGCAAATCTAACCATAGGATCTTACACCTAATTAACTATATGAAGATGTGTGAAAATTTTTTAATCATTTTTGGACACACAGATTACAGCATATTTGTGTTTAAAGTGAAACAATTTGGTTTTGCAACACATTGTTGGACTCGATTATTTGACTTTTAACCTTCTTAACTTTTATTTTCTGCACTACAAAGTTTTGAGCTATATATCTTTATGGTCGAAAATTGTGTTCAAAATGTAGGGAGAAGAATACATTTAAATAAATACATTTAAATCATTCCAAAAGTATTCAATACTAGTAAATATGAAAACAACTAAAACTCTAATTTCATAATATATGTAATGGGGAATCAAAATGCACTAATCCCAATGGCCTAATTGTTCTACCATTCAAGAATGATCATGTGGAATTGTTTTCTTTTTGTAATTATAAAAATCCCAATGGAATTCATAAATGCTTTGCATGACAAAAGAAAAAAGAGGCGAGTAAAAAAACAAATGTATATTTAAAATTGAAATTCCTAAATTCTTATTTCCTTTCTGCCTGTCTCCTCCATCACTTTTTTTAAGTTGTTTGGGGCATACCTTCTATTACTGGGCATCAATTGAAAAGAAATTATATTCCTATGAAGCTAAATAGATTTCTATCTTCTCAAAAAGTTTCAACAACTGAGAACAACATTTGGGACCGTGTAATTATGCATGCCCAAAATCTAGCTTGTCCATTGAATGGACAAATGGTCCTTTAGGGGTAAAATTTTGAACAAAATCACTGTCTCAGCAAGTGATATTGCTTCCTTTTTGTATGCAATATGTAGCATGTTTACACAAAGAATTTTTAGGGTTCAGTGTCTAAACACCTAATGCCTATTGTAAACGTCTTTTAAAAGCTTTCAAAGTTTAACTGAAACACACGCAATTTCATGAATTTTATCAAGTTATTTTAATTTGCATCCGTACCAAATTCAAAAGAAAGGTAGACATGGTAGACATTACATAGGAAAGGAAAACACAACAATATCACTCAATATGGATTAATACTTTGTAATAAATGTTTAACCAAGAGGGCGTCAAAACAACTAATAAATTCCAATCCATTCATCGCATGAAAAATCTCATAAGTTTGTCACCCAAAAGATATGAACACATCTCAGCTCACCATGTTCAACCCCAAGCAGTTCATAGTTTCCCAAACCCCAAACCATAAACCCTCAGTCTAGTTTTCATTTTGGTTTATTTAAAAGGTTGTAACTTGAGTGGTTCCTTTTAATATTGAAAAGAAAAAGAAAAGAGTTGTTATGAGGAGCATGTACTCTTGACTCTTGTTCTTTTTAAATAGCATGGAGTTGGAAAAGCATCCTGCATTCTAGAGTGTACTAACATTGTTCTTTTGCGCAGTTAGTAATGCATTCTGATTCCCACAATGTGCTGTAGTGTGACCAACTTTCTTCCAATCTATGTGTTACTACTTGGCGGTTGAATCCGCTATATTTCTAGTGCTTTTCAGTGGGTTTTTCTTGAGTTGAATTGTTATTGTTCTTGTTTCTAGATTATGTCCGTGTCCAGTTTGTCTTGGTTTTCGCAATTGATAGTAGTCCCGATATTGTCGCCGGAAATTACGGATGAAATATTTTATGCGGACTTTGTTTCCTTGCTACAGTACTCTGAGATGTTCATACGAACTACGATTCAGCGAATTCAGCTATGCTGAAGTATCATCCAGGGCGATATCTTGTGTCATTTCAACTCGACTCGAGTTGAAGAAGTTGTGCACAGATTTATAACCCTGTCATTACCCTCCCAAATAACAGAGCATTTCAACTCGAGTCGAGTTGAAATACCAATTCTGGACTGAATAAATGATACACATTCCTCTGTGGTTCTGCCCTATCAGAGGCATTTCAACTCGAGTCGAGTTAAACTGAATCCGTAACTAATTTCTTCAAGACACCATTTGAAATGCATTCCCGAACTTCCTGTTTCAATTTTGGGTCCCGCTTGTTCATGGCCAGGGTGGACTGTTGCCCTCGCTTGACCACACGCAGTAATCTGTGGGGTGAAAGTAATGAAACTGGACCCAATGTTGGGGTAAATCAGATTACCCTGTACATCCCTTCTATCAAATGCGGGTCACAAACGGCAAATATGAAATCTAATCTCACGAATTCCGTCATGTGTGGAGAATACAACATTTCATGTTCATCTGGGATGGTCAGGCCGTGGCATTTGATCACAGCAACCTTCATTCATGCGATTTTGGGTCAAGTGATCGTTATGAACTTGAGAACTCTGTTTAACTCGACTCGAGTTGAATACTCCCTGGCCATGTCATTTCTATGTTCTGAGTGTAGGAATTGTCACCGTCATGTCGGAGCACATGAACATGGAGATGTTGATGTTAAGTGAATTTTGACGTTGGCGATGGCTAAGGGTTGGTCTGTTATATTTTGTTACATCGTGTGAGTTAAAGCTCCTCAGATCATATCTCTGAAGCAAAACCTGTCATTCAACTCGAGTCGAGTTGAATTGAACTGGTGTATGATTTGCAACTAGAAGCTGACCCTATGTTTTCTCGATGAACGGATGACCTACCATTCAACTCGCATTGAGTTGATTTTCCTTATCCCCATGGATTCCAATTTCAATTCTAATCCATTTCTATATTGCTTCTTCTTACTAGTGATATGTCTTTTTTGAATGTGCAGTCATTATGGAGCCCGCCGCGAGAGAAATTTCAGATTACTTGTCAGATGAAGGAGAGACCGTGAATGTCCGCGAGGAGCCCGTAGACATTCCTGATTGCGAAGGTATTCTGCAAGAGCAATGGATGACTAATGTTGTGACACTTTACAATGTGGTTGGATTATCAGTGGTGGAGGGAATTTGTCATAGCGTTAGGTCCGACCGCGTCTTTGGATGCGATGGACCACTTGGAGATTCGCTCGTGGCCGTCCAAATCTCCAAGTCATTGGATCCTATGGATGTACCTGATGAATGGAAGTACTCTTTCCGTGCTTGGCCACTTAAGCAGACATACTTGAATGGAGCAAGTCTCCATGATCACGAACTTCGTTTCAAGTACGATGTCGAACAGGCCAATCTAATACGGCCACCGTCTTCGGGAAAACGGCCATATACCAGCACCGTGCGTAATCCTCCACAACAAACTTGTGCAAAGGCCACAAGCTTACTTACGCAGGAGTCCATCAATTCCGTTTCAAGCAAGAATTGTTGCTCTAGCAATTGTGTACAACCGTTTCTGAGGGCCAAGATCCGTGCCTTCCGAGAGTGAATGTACCACCAGACAACATTCGAATTCCGGTACCATATGAAATTGGATGTGCATCGCCAGGTACATCGGAATGCTGAAGGGAAGAGAGTCGTAACTGTTGAAGGTATTGATGTATGTATGTCGGCTTGGAGCAGGGTTGTCCATGTCCAACGTCCCGGGGGAAATTGCGTCCCAAAATTGGACGTCTGAATCTGCGGGACGCTCACGTCCGGGGGGCGAATGGCGGACAGAATACAGATAGGCGGACGGCCTGGCAGATGAAGTCGGGTGGACGCAAACAGGTGGATGCGGACATGTAAACGCAACGGACGGATGCGGAAAGGCGGACACGGAAAGGCGGAGGCGAATAGGCAGGCGCAAATAGGCGGACGGACGCGCGAAATTCAAAAAACAAGTGTCCGCGAGTCCGTTCGCCTACGTCTCCAACGGGCGGACAACTCTCGCGGACGGCTTGTCCGAATGTCTGGGGACGTCCAGGAAGCGAGGGACGCGGACGCAAGACGTCCGGACGCGATTGCGGACGCCCAGACGTCCGGACAACCCTGGCTTGGAGGCATATTTCGGGTGTTTCGAAAACCACATTTCATCGTTTTCAGCAGTATGCTGCAAAAGGGGAACAAGCGCAACAACATGGTAATCTGGGGACGCTGAAGCCTTGCAATCACACTTTGCAGGCAACTGCGACTTTGAAGTTTGTCCTTGAAAAGTCTGTGGACCACATGCCTCATCATACGCACACTCTTCCGACAGGGGAGAAAGTGGTATCTATGGTTTTGCCGGCTAACTTTACTTGGAAGGAGACTATTCCTCACGTGAATGAAGCAAATGCTACTTTTGGGCTGAAAGAGGTCTCAGCTTCAAATATCAACAAGATCCGAAAGATTAATTTTCCTCAGTACAATGCAAAGAAGCCAGGAGATAACTTTTCTCGCTGCGCTAAATGCGATAGACTGAACGCATTAAAAAGGGGTTCATGTGTGGGTTTGCAATGTAAGTGGAATCACCAATTAGAGAGGCATTTAGCTCTAGCTCGTGCGCATCGGGACCAATATTATGCCAACCGGTACATGTCAAGTGCCTATCCTCATGAGTGTTTGACAATCATGCATGACAAAATGGATCATGCTAAAACAGCTTCTCCTGTGTTTTCTCACAAGAGCAAACAACTTGATGGCCTTATGAAGCTTCCAGTGTCAGTGACGGGTATGATCGCTCATGGTCATGGTGATGTGCGTTACGCGCATAACGGATTAGACATATTTTCTCACGATTCCAATTATACCGTCGGGTCTTTTGCCAAACTTCTTCGAGACTTGGAACTCCCTTCAAAGTATTCATCTCGTGAGTTATTTGCTGGATCAGGCTCCGCTCCTTTATTCAGTGCTGTTCTTCAAGGTGCTGATATGTGCAAATCATCACTACGTCCTGCTCTCGAAGTTCCAATTGAAGCCACTCAACTTCCTCCCGTTCTACATGTTCAAATGGACAATGCCACGGGAGACAACAAGAACAGATTTGTTTTCGCGTTTTGGTCCCTACTTGTTGCGAAAAGGATTCCCATCATGAAATATAATTTCTACTGCAAAGGCAATGAATGGCTTCTGGAAGAAGGTATCAAGTTATGGCGAGAGGATTCTGAGGGACAAAGTCTATGGTCTTGTGGAGAGCCAAAACCCGTGGTTACTCTACCGATGAGGAGTGTGGATGACATTTTCAAGGGTCTCTCCAGGTTCATCAAGTATTGGGAGACCTTATGCAATGAAGATTCACTTAGCAGTACCAAGTCATGTGTTTTTCTTAGTTGCTCAAATGAATTCAGCGGGAATCAAACTCAGACCATCTGAGTGGAAAAACTAGCCTCATACAACCAACTCTTCGGCTCATGACTTGGTGTTCGTGAAGAGACACAAGTTGCATTTATATGATAAATAATCATTTATTTATCACCATCATCTATCAAATGTACAGCACCCTCACTATACATGTACGTATTTACTCGAGATACCAAAAAAATTAAAACTTGTATGTGTGAAATCTAAAGTACAAACTCTAGCTCAACATTAGGATAGTGCCCACAGCTTAATGAGATGGAAGTCAACAAGAATCGAACCCGGACCTCCAATCACACAATCAACTATCAGTCTCTCATGTGCAGACTTCTCGCACTATACCCTAACTGAATAGGGTGATGAAGAATCCAAGAAATACACATATTAATAGGTACGGGCCACTATTTAATTAGTGGTTATAAAGTCAATTTATACACCCTATACCCTTTGAAAGGAAGCTCCAAGAAGAAAACTATCTATGAAACATATATGACTTTCAGAGTCAAATTATCTTCAATAAATTCTTCATACACATTGATCAATTATGAAAAGGGGTACTCTTCATTTTCTTGGACCTATCATGGAAATGGAAATTTCAATTTCCACCTAAAAAAATTAGATCCTTTGAACTTAAAATTCAGTCAATTACACTTGATTTCTGTGCCTATAAATGAGGCTAATTATTTTGACAGCAGAGTAATTTTACACAACAAAGTTGAGAATATTTGAATCCTTCTTGACCACATTCAAACGTCAGCACTAGAATTGCCTAGAGGATACAAATGGGCTTTGAAATCCATTCACATGTGCCACAACTTCTCTAGTGAACATGATGGCTTCATGTTTGAATTTTGTTTCGAGTTACGTTTCTCATATGTCATTGACTTCCGTTTCTCATTCATACTTGTGTTTCTAGTGGGACTGGTGTTTCTTTGAATCTCGTGTGTTTTTTGCTTGATTTTTTTTTAATAAAGCTTTAGGATTTGGCATGGATTTGAATTCTTGGATTTACCGATTTCAATTGTGATTCCGTTTTTAGTGTTTTAGTTTTAGGGGAGTTATATTACAGTTTTGAATGTGTGTTGTGCAATGGTGATTGTGGTGTAACATCATATTCATTACTTTGGGAGTTTTCCAGTGAATTGGTAGTTTTCCAATCATTATATTTCACATAAGCAAGCAATTATTCTTGTCTAAAAACACATAAACCCATGCAATGACATACAATATTAGAGTATTAATTGACAAGTTCAAAACACGTGTACGCATAAAAGTGTACAATGAACAAATACTCTCTTTTCAATAGTCATGTACTTGATATATTTCAGATGTATAAACATTTGTACAAGTACTACCCACCATTACACTCTTGGTAGCAAAAGTTCCTCATCCCTATGTACTATGATGGACATTGCGAGTACAATGCTTGAAGTTGGCCACCTGGCAGTTTCTGGGCGTGATGAATGCTTTAGCTTTGTTTTAGATGTAAGCACAGATATTATGAAAAGAAAAACATTCAGGCGCATCCCAAGCAGTTCCTTAAATTGCAATTCAAACTCTGTAGCTTGAGATGCTCTTCACGGAACTGCTTAGAGCGATGCCTGCTTGTATTTGTGTTCATAATATATGTCCTCACATCTAAATCAAAGCTAAAGCATCGTCCACACCCTGAAATTCCCATGTTTCCTACTCCATAGCCTTCTACTCACAAGACCGACATAGTCTACAATGAGGAGGAACTTTAACTACCCAATTTGCTTATGATTGGGCAAAAAAATGCCTTTCGCAATTCTAACGAACTTACATCATGTACACTCTACCTCTAGATTTCATATACATAAAAGTATGTCATCAAAACTGGGAGATGTGCAACCGAAGTATTGACATTGTTTTTTTCTCCATTGCCTCCTAGAAAAAATATCCTAATTAATAAAACTTCTACGCATGCGACCTACACTTCAACTTCTCCATGGCCTTCAATAGCTCCGGCCGTCTACTGTATACGCTATTGTTTGCCGACTTTTGGCAGACGATTTCTCGCAACTGTTTTTTTAGAGACCTTCTCTCCCATGCATCCCACGGCCGTTGAACAGAGTGAAGGCTGTTTTGACCATCATGTGATTTACATTCACATCGTTTTACAATGGGCGAAGGAGTGCATCTAGGAAGAGGCGATAGTGACAAGTTTGAGGAGGAGGGCTCCAATCCATGCGATCAGGTAGCGCAAGTTTGAACACATTTGGCACTTGGTCTTACGCCCTGCACGACAACACACTATGAGAAAATGTGCATCACAGAATTGAGAAATTGATATGGAACTGAAAGCATGGTTGTTCGCCCGGACAACTTGACAACTCGACGAACACGACACGTTCGACGTCAAGTAGACCTCTTCGTCCGTCTAATAGAGTCAATGTCGAGTTGACTACCCTGTAAAATTTTTGACCCTGCCCGTTCACCACGTGTCTGCCAGTTGGCAACCACATGGCAAAAACCAGTGCGCATTCAGATGTGGGCAACCTTGGGTACATGGCGACTGCGGATAGAGGTGACCTCGGATAGGGGCGGGTGCAATAGGGGCGACCCTTCACCACCTGCACTCGCCCCTACCTGCAGTCGACCCTTCACCACCCGCACTTGCCTTTTGGCCATGCGCAGTCGACCCTTCACCATCCACACTCGCCCTTTGGCCATGCGTAGTCGCCCCTTCACCACCCGCACTTGCACTTTGGCCATGCGCAGTCGCCGCTTCACCACCCGCACTCGCCTTTTCGCCATCCGAAGTCGCCCCTACCCGTAGTCGCCTTTTTAAGGATTTCCACGTCGGACGAAAATATCTGCCCGTCGGGCAGAAAAATGGGCGACCGCGGGTGTGGGCGCCTTCGAATTTGTCAAGCATGTCCGACACTCGACATACTCGACATGCGACATCAGACAGACAACTCGACACCAAAACCCTAAAACGCGTTTGACAGAACAACCCTGACTAAAAGCGAAATTGAAATTAAGAGTAATCCATTCATACCTCCGGATGCATATGGTCRTTTGCCGGCAAACTTGCGTCCACGGTGAGCAACTCTCTTTGCGTCGTTCCATTTAAGACACCACGATCATCAGGTAACATGGACTGCGGTTGACATTTCAACGATGATGGCGAGTTGACGGGGTTGGGTTTCTTCCAGGCTTGTCTCGGACGTTCATATTTTGGGAAATCGTGTCCGAAAACCAAACGTCAGGACGTCCGGTTGAATCCAACAYTGGCGGACTAGCGGACGGGCGGACGGTTTAGCAGTTTTAAGATTTCATAGTTAAGTTCATGGGTTTAATACATTTTTAGGTCGTTCCGAGGCTAGTAGGCTACTTTTTTTGTTCCTTGCGAAATGGAGGGCATCAAAAAATATCTTGTTCATTACATCGAAAACAAAAAATCAAAACATACACAAGGAACATTTTTAGAATTTCACTTTGAATGGAATTTTATAAATTTAAAGATTTCAATACATTTTCAAAGATAAACAAACAAACTACTTATGAACTTCTAAAGTTCTAGGCTACTATTCTGCTAAGGCTCAATGCTTGCATACTCTAGATGAAGTCTTCTGTCTTCAACTTCTTGCATTTGAATACATTGTTTAGGAACTACCCATCGTTCAAGTCTTTTCTACGATTGCAAATCCTAAGCTTCCAATCTTTGTCTCCTTTCACCTCTGCCCCACTACTATAGTCATTTGATTGAAGTCCGTCATCTTCCGTGTCAAAAGTATTATCTTCGTCATCTAAAAAAGATAATTGAATTTCCCCCCTATTTGGAAGCACTTTCCTCGATGTAGAAAGTCTAGTTGACTTGCCCATCTTCTCTTTCTTCACTCACATTAAATTTTTTCCTATGCTTTGTTGAAGGCTGTCAACTGCATTTCGCTCACGTTTGTCAAGAGGAGGTTTTCCTGTTTTGGCTTTCTTCTTCGGGGATATTAAGAACGGCTCCATCACTCGTCTCTTCTTTGGGTCAATACATTCCTCTCGGGGGGGCATGCGGCACTTTCGATTTGCAAATTCCAAATTGCATGCTTTGCACTTCACTTTACCACTTGGTGTAACAATATACCATCCTGAGAAATCCTTACTCATTGTGAAAAGCTTCTTCCAAATTCGAGTTCCAAATGATCAATATTAGGTTGAGACCTGTGCATTCAAATCATCAAATGTTCGTGTATCACATAAAAATATTAAATGAAGCCTTGGAAACCAAAGCCCCCTTGTTCACTGAACTATTACCAAGCAAGAGACACAAAAAATGTAGCTCTAGTCCTCGGAAATATTAGCATTCAGCAAACAAGAGTGACTTCAAGTACATCCTTCCTTCATCTTATACCTCTCAAAACCTGAAATTAAAATAATCATTGACTATAAGCCCAACGGTCCTTAAACACGGTGGTTGAGCGGAACAGTGGACTGGCGGACTAGCGGACAGGGGGACAGGCGGACCGGCAGATTAGCGGACGGAAGGACCAGCGGACTAGCGGACGGGCGGACTAGCGGACCCCCTGACCAGCGGACGGGCGGATGGGCGGACCAGTGGTCCAGCAGACGGACGGGCGGACCAACTCATTTCAATTTTCGACAAACAAAACACAAATGAAGAGAACCTCTTGATTCATCAACGATGAAGGTCCAAAAATACCAAAATTTCCATATATTCATATACGAATAGGACAATGAAAACATTTTGCCCAGAGGCAAATCAATGCAAATTATAAAGAAGCTATGAATCCTATGATATTAACGATTCAAAAAAGACAAAGGTGCCATACCCACAAAGTAAACAAAAGTAATAAAGCCTGTACTACTTACTAGATACTAATCTGCTTTTAGTATTAATGTAGGTCTATAGTCAAAAACGAAACCTTTTCCTACTAAATATTATTATCTTCCACATCACGAGATGTCCCCTCCTTCTCCACGAGTCTTCTACTTGTGCGACGAGGTACTGCGGACGGACTGCCTTCTTCAACGCGATTTTGAAGTTCACGAGAAAATCCTACTTCTGTGTCAACTCTCTCAAATTGTCTTCTTGTTTTTGGAGAGTGGTTATCTTCTTCTGAAATCCTCCGTTTGTTTTTGGGCGACAACTCCACTTTACACGCATTCAAAGCCAAGACAGCCCTATCTACTGCAAGCAAAAGTTTTTGAATATCCTTGTCCTCGTTTTTTACATGGAATTGATTGAGTTCGCCATCTGAATTAATCCCCCCAAGATAATCCCTCCACTTCGTAATGACTTCATCCATCCTCCTATCAAATGCTTAAGCAACATCTTCCATTTTATGCTCTTGCGTTAATGGTGCGTCCAAATCCACTCTGAAACAAACCTTCGTTGCTTCTTCCAACTTTGATAAAACGAGGGCCCGCCCAATCAAAACGTAGTTGTACCTTTGATATTGCACATTGATTTGAGAGTCGCTTTCTACCTTCACCAAACGGTCATCGGTCTCATTTTTTTTCCATTCCACCTCGGGAAATCGGAAGAATTTTCCGTGTTCGATGCTCTAGTGTCCTCCCATGCTGCGGCAAAATAATTCACGAGAATCAAGTATCGGAATTGCAAAGGCACGCAACTCCACTTCCACATCTCGCGTCTTCCAAAAATACTGATCCTTTGAAGTAATCTCTGTGTTAATCAACCCATGTATGGATAGGTCAGAATCTCAATCCATTGGTTTTCCCCAATGCAAGTAATTTTGGAATTTGTATGGTGCTTGATCAAGGGGAAGATTCCATTGATTGTACTCGTAGATTGATGGCATCAAAAGCGAAATCCCTAGCATTTCAAAAAACCTTTGAGTCAAAGAAATACGGCATATGGGACAACGAGCGTCATATGTTGCGGCCCTTTGGATACAAAAGATATGAAAAGAATGGCCACATTGACCCAAAGTTAAACCTCCTTCGAGCTCAAAACCGTGTTAGCAAAGACAACACCTCCCTTTCAACAAAAAATGATTGGGAGTACTACCAAACACAAGTGTCTTTTCCTCATCCAAAATGTGAGGAGACAATGTGTTGTGAACGACCCATCCTTCTTCCACTTCATTGGCCCAATCAATGTCATCTGATTCATAGGATTTGCTATGGTTTAGGCGCTCAAACATTCGATCCATGTTTCCCCAAACCGTAACACGTACATCAGGATTTGCTCTTTTATCCTCCAACTTCTGCATCAAACGCCTATAAGAGTTAGACACGTGATTATAGGCTTTGTCCGACTCCATTGTATAGGTGAGAAGCTCACTCGTGAGGCGAGAGGACACGCGTGCAGGATCTTGTAGTTGCCTTGCCTAAAACATCCAACGCAAGTCCTTGAGATTCTTTGGAAGGATCGTGCTTAGAACTCCTACATTTGCCATTCTTTTCATTAAAGACTTTGCTTCATTTTTCTCTTGAATTGCCAAGTTCAATTGTTGTTGTAAGTTCTCGACCAATAGCATGAATTCAGGTCCTTCTAATTCTTGAAAAGGCTCTGCTTGCAAGTTTGCACCCTCTGCCACTTTCACTTCGGTGACCTCGTCCAAGGCTTTGCCTTTGTCGAGCGGAACCGCGAGTTGATCTGGAGTCCGTTGACTATCCTCCAGTGAACCCTTGCAATGTAAACATGTCTTCTTGTCTTGTAATTTCTTCAACATGTCACGATGCGATTGTAAGTGTTCCTCGTATCTCATGCAAATCTACTTGAATTGGTTATTTTCGACCTTCAGTCTCTCATTGCTGAGCTGCTCCTCATCATATTGCTGCTTATGTTTTTCCGCCATATCACTCACCAATGTTGCATGTTTTTACTTCGTCTCATGGTGCTTGAGTAAGTGCTTTTCGTGTGTCGCGCATTTTTTTGTCAATTCCCTATTTTGGACCTTCAATTTCTCATTTCTGAGCCACTCCCTGTCCCAGTCTTGCCTATGTTCCTGAAGGTCTTTCTGCAATGCCGTACACCTTTCCTTCCACCCATCACGTTCTTCCTGTAAAGCAGAAGGAGTCTTCGAAAAATCTGCAAGCTTTTTTTCGAGGTCACATAAATTCTTCAGGTCTTTCAATCTATCATCCTGCAGTTCACCCGCAAATTCAACAAACTTTCTGAAAGCCATAGCACCATGCATAACCTGTGGCGTGATATGAGAGAACGATTCCGCAATTGCCTCAAGGGCAAGTGTACATTCAGCCACAAGTCTAGCTGTACATGATAAAGACAAAGCGCTTTTCCACATGTCTTTGAACTCCATTTCAAGAAAGCCGCCCTTGGATTGCCCTTCCCCCCCTTCATGCGAACCGGTTTCATTTGAAGGGCCCCCTTCATTTGAAACGGCAAAATTGGCTAGGCCGATTTTAATTTTCTTCCATCAAAGAGTACACTCCAAAAAATTATTCATTTCTTCCATTGGAGGCATCTGGCGTAATCTTGCAAGATCTTCACGATTCAACAAACTCAGGAGTGGATGGAAGTATGCAGCGGGTGTCACTTCCTCATCATTGACAACAATATCAAGAGCTGGCTTTGCCGAAGGCAACATGTTTTGCCTTTGACTCGAGGTTGCATTTTGTTTTTGGTTCGCGTCCTCATAATCATCTCTGTTAGTAATGTCTCCCAATGCATTGCTATCGAGAAGCTAAGTGATTCTTTCGGTTGCCCTCTCTAGTTTTTCGACGAGAACCTCTTCCTCTTTGAGTTCCTTGGACTTATCCAAAGACGCAGTCGAACCTTCTGGAAGACGGGGCACCTTAAATACAAAAGTGTCCTTCACTGTATTTGATTCACAGATGATGTGGGAGCATCCCACACAACCACTTCCGCATGCACATCAAAAGACGCACTCTGCGTAGTAACTTTCTTGCTACTTTCACCTTCAGCGCTACTTTTTCCTCCAATACCATCCACTTCACTTTGAAGCGGAAAATCTTTCCCTTCCGTTACATCATGTGATTTGTCTTTCGCTTCGCTGGTTCAGAGAAGCTCTTCTTTCTTTTCCACCAATGTAACTTCAACATCCGGGTTTTCCGTTTGAACGCCACTCCGTACTTGTTCGGGTGCATTCGGTGACGGACCTGCTAATGGCGGACGGCCACGGCAAGGCAGACGGCCGGGTGTCTGCCATAGAATTTTTTCTAATCTTTTTTGATGAATTTATGAGTGTCAGAATTTTTTACATTCGAAAACGCTCTTAACTTGAAGCATTCAATGTTAGAGGTTCACAACTAGTGAACTACAGTAATAATGGAATATAATGTTCAATTGATTTTTTAAGTTTAGTTGAAGACTTGAAGTACACTTAAATTTATTGTAGTTGAATCCGAAGCTTTCGTAATTTTTTAATTGAGTTCATCCATGATCGTGACTCGATTACTTGAATATGAATAATGAATTGGCTTCGACTTGAACTTCAAATTGAACTTGAATCAAAGAAGAAGTAATGAATTTTGAAATAATACTTAGGAATTTCACTGTTAAAGGTCTAGGGTTTGTAGGGTTTAGGGTTTAGGGTTTGTAGGGTTTAGGCCATTATTAGCATGGATTAAAGGTTTCATGAAAAGAAAGGAATCAAAAGAGCTTCAGGGAATCCAATGAGTTTTAGCGGACCAGCAGTGGTCCGTTGGTCCGCCCCGTCCGCTGATCCGCTGGTTCGCCTTGTCCAGTGGTCCGCTAGTCTGAGCGTGGGTCCGCCCGTTCGTCCGTCCGCCCGCCGGTCTGCGAGGACATCCACCCGTCCACTGGTTTGCTGGTCCGGTGGTTCGTTGGTCCGCCCCGTCCGTTGATCCGTTGGTCCGCCCCGTCCGGTGGTCCGTTGGTCCGAGCGTGGGTCCGCCCGGTCGTCCGTCCGCCGGTCCGCGTGGATGTCCACCCTTCCGCGCGCCAGTCCGCCCATCGTCGGTCGTCCGATGGGGCACCTGGGCCGTCCGATCGTGACAGTGACGTCCACAGTCTTCCCTGGCGGACAGTATATAATGGGCCGCGGACGGCTCCGTCCACACAGTTTTTTTGCTTGTGGAGTGGGTGATCCAATGGCAATTCGTCTCTGTGCGCCTTCTTCTACTTCAAGTGCGAAAACTGTGAAATTGTGAAACATTGCATTGTCAACTTCGGAAGTTGTCATTTAGACATCATGCCTAAAAATCCTTTCAAGCAAAGTATGAAGGGAAAATCACAAGAACTGGATTGGGAGGTCTACTTCGACGAGTTTAATGTGGCAAATGAAGGATGGGAGTACAAGTGTCAAAAATCTTGGACTTGCACGACATGCAAAAAATATGTTACAATGTCACACCTTGCCAAACTGTAGCCATCGCTTGACACCAAGAGATTAGAGATGAACGTCAGGCGTTGGGAAGGCCTTATGGAAGGGTGCACCAGTGAACATTTCAAGCAGAGATATGAAGAGATTTGGGCAGCTACAGGTCTAGCTACCTCAAAGCCCAAAATGATGAACTATTCTACCATGGCTATGGTTTGAGCAGAGATTGTATTGCAGAAARATATAGACTGGCGTACAGTGATAGGAAAGAACAAAAAGGAGAAAATGACGGCTCATTCAGCCGTGATACTTACTAATTGGATAGGCGCAAGCGATTGCATGTTGTCTTGGTCTAATCGTGGTCAATTTGGTTGCCCAGCTTGGCCATTACCAGATGCAGTGGACAATGATGATGAATTCGCTTCATTACCCTTGCCACTTCCCCCTCCACTTCCAGAAACACATGAATGTCAAGACGAGCGTGACAACATCCACTATGAGCATCAAATGCAAGAAGCATTAAGGAGAAGTAAGGAGGATTATGGTCCACCACATAGGCACCACACATCATCACGTGATTCTCATCGTGATCGGGATGCCGGTGCCTTACAACATGGAGGAGGAAGTTTACGGTCCAATCGAGACCGCCGATTGGACTTTGAAGACTTCCCAAATGTCGGAGGGGGCTTCTTAGACTCGAGAAACGTGGACTTGAGGACTCCACAGCAGGACGGATCACAATTTTATCCAACAACCGGGGGAACTCATGAAAATCCAAGTTATACGGACTACAGTGATTTGCAGTACGACGGCTCGCAGTACTATCCCGAAATAGGAGGACAAGATTCATACGCGCCTTATGGAAGTTTATTTTATAGTAGATCAAGTCATGGAGGGACTACAAGGGCTGAAGGCAATGCTCCAATTCCACCTTCAACTTTTAGGTTGCCTTCCAATCCTTACTATGACAATTATGGAGCTGGAGGTAGTGAAGGACAATCAAGCGCATATGGAATTATGGACCACATGGTGGCTACAGATCTACACGCAAAAGTCAGAAAGATGGTAGCAGTTCTGACTCGGAATGAAATATAGTACAATTGAACACATTGACGATGCACGTAGTATTCATTACAAGTAGGTTTTTTTAGTTTGCAATAGAGGTCTATTTTGTTTGGTAGAGAGCTGCTATACTCATAGTAGATTAGTAGGTATTTTTAGTACTTATCGTGTACATATTTTAATTCGGAATTGCCCTATACATTTCAAACTTGCAATTTGTTAATTGTATTCATATTTTGAATGAAGTTGTGCAATAAATGATGAACTTCTATTGAAATATTCAATGTTCTGTGCATTTCAACAACTCTAAAATTAGTTTGTGAATATAAATGTGAAGTTCTATTTACTTATGGATTTACAATGTTTTCTTGTAAAGGCCCAGAAGGTCTACTTCATTTACGAAAATTTAAGACCTTGGTCAACCTTGATTGCAACTTTCAAAATACTTTCTTTGTAAATTTGATTTCAACTAAGAAAATGAACAAGTAATAAAAATACAAGATTGTTGTTTGAACACAATTAAAAAAGCCAAATTCAACTCAAATAGGAAGTTTGACCATTTCACAATGGATCAAGTCCTTTAAGGGTTAAATGTGTATAAAAGAAGATTGCAAAACACATTAAAGCCACATAGAAAAATAATTTACCTACATAGTGTGAGTTTTTGTAATATGAAAGATGTGGACAATGAAATTTCTTAATTAAATGTGCAATCAAATTTCAAAAAAACATCACAATTATTTTTCAATTAATTATTATTGAAATCTGTGAAAAAGAAATAAAATAATTCACGAGAAATGGAGTTACTATTTTTCGGCATTGAGATTTCACATGTTGGTTAAGATTCCATAAAGCAATAGATTTAATAGGATAGTTTTGATATGATATTTTTAAAATTGAGCTTAACAGGAAAAATCTGAAGGACCAACGGACAGCGGACCAGCGCACGAGGCGCGGACGGGCTCCTGTCCGCGTCGTCCACGCCGTCCGATCGGACGGACGGTTTTGGGGTGTGCCCGATCGGACGGCGTGGACGAGGCGGATGGGAGGGCGTCCGCTGGTCCATCTGCCCGTCACCGTAAATACTCACCGTCTGATTAGGAGGACAGTCTTAGGGTCCGTCCGATCGGACGGCGCGGAGAAGGCGGACGGCCCGTCCGCAACTCACTTTTCTTTTCCCCCTTGCCAAGTTGGTTGCAAGAGTGAACGGAAAGCTTGGTGGTTAGCCCCTCCATTGGCTCCTCTCTTTGGGAAGAGAAAAGTGCAATCTTTGGGGGAACTCTTGCGATTTTTTGGCAAGACTTTGTACGACTATTCGTTACTCAAGATGCTGAAGAGTAAGAAGACTGCGAAGGGAAGAGCAGTGATGCCTTGTCCGTCTATTAAAGATTATCCGTCAGAGACTTGCAAGAATTTAATAATTCAACTCATGGTGGCGTTTTATAAGACAGAGACTACGATGTCCTTGGATTCCAAGTACATACGCTATGGAGAAGAGTGTGTTGCAAAATTCAAAGCAGACATGAGAGAGAAGATTTTGGAGGCCCTAAACAAACCAGAGTGGTATGAAGACACCTCAAAGCGCGACTTTGTAGACTGGTTGGAGGCACGAGTTCACGAAAGAAATCATTGTATACGTTCACATCTACGGCTGAACGAGACGAAACTTTGAGGAGGAGGTGGTGGTTGGATCCATCAATTACATATGTGCATAGAGAAAATGCCAATGTAGAGAATATACCCAACTACTCAAAGCAATCCGAGGAATTCGCCATTGATTAGATAGCTATGAAGATCAATGATAGATGCATGTCAAAAGCATACCACCAATTGCAAAGGCGTAGAAGCAATAACCACGTGAGCTACCAACATCACGAATTGGATACCGTATTCCAATTGTATTTAAATAGACTTTGTACAAACGGTGCAGAGAATTCACAATGTGCACCCAATGCAAGAATTCACAGTAGTTTAGCGGAATTAATTACGCGATTCTCTTCATCATTCAATTGGCCTGTACCGGATGAAAATTTCTGCCGACAGTATTGAATGTTTGAGTTTTTAGAATGTAATGTAAGGATACAGGAGTATACAATATCTATAGACGCAAATGCACATCGCAGTATGTGCATGGTTTGTTTAGATACATAGTATATACGGAAGTACAAATTTCATGATTTATGCATACAATTTGTATCTTCATTAAATGTCTATGTAATTTCAGTTGAATGTACATTTTGTAGTACATGAGTATTTTTTCAATTGATAATGAATATTCTATTTTTAACGAGGACATTGCAAGCACAATTTATTTAGAATTTATATGACTTGTTGAAAAACTTTCTATGTGACAAAAGAAATTAAATTTTTATGATCGTATGTTTTTTGTTTTTTTACAATTCAATAGAAACCACTATTTTGACCATTAAAAAAAATTCAAATGCTTAGGATAGAAATTGTATTTCTGGTGAATTTTTGAAGTTATATCTTCAAAGTTCATTTGAAAATAATTTGAAAATAAATTTACAATTTTGACCGTACGGATATTTTCTATTTTTTGTGCTTCACCTAAACTTCTTCCATGCAAACTTCAAGAAAGTTATACAATGTATATTTTATAACACATTTGTGTTTTGTCCAAACCACTTGGGCTTTTAGGGGTTAACCCTTAAAGGTCCAAGCATCCAAAAAGTGGATGCACTTTGGTCAACCTTGATTGCAACTTTCAAAATACTTTCTTTGTAAATTTGATTTCAACTAAGAAAATGAAGCTTCATAAGTTTTGTTTCTATTCCATTTTAAAATATTGAAAAATGCTAAAAATTGAATGAGTTATTGCAAATGAAAGCTCAATGTGCTAAAATCCAAAAAACGTAATATGGTGTGTTTTCATTTATATTTTCTATTCTTAAAATATATTTGAAATTTAAATCATAGAATTATGTTTTTCATTGTATCTTTCATTTATAGTAAAAATTAGGGATTATTTTCGTACATAATATAATTGATATAATTTTGTTTCCACCTTTAGATTTTACAAATCACAACAATTTGATTTTTCCATCAAAATTATCGAAAAAATACAACATTAATGGAAAATTTGTTTATCTCTTAGCCAAAAATATCAAAACTTTACATATCAATTAAATAAAAGGATAAATTTAGTGTAATAGTCAAATTTGACATCAATGTTTTTGTTGTAGTTGTTTTGTGTGTATAAAATGAAATGACCAATTGAAAATTTTTCACAATGATTTCCATTGATACTTGTAACACTTGAAATTTTTTTGAAAAACTTGGATTGTTTTTTTCTATTTTTACTCATTTATGTTTATTTTTTGTAACCAAATTGATAACAATTACAATTGATCATGAAACAAATTGAAATTTCTCAAAGTGACATAAAATTCAAAGTTTCAAGTAATAAAAATACAAGATTGTTGTTTGAACACAATTAAAAAAGCCAAATTCAACTCAAATAGGAAGTTTGACCATTTCACAATGGATCAAGTTTTTTAAGGGTTAAGGGCCTACGGACTTTGCCCCTAAACCCTGGCTCCGTCCGTCCGCTGGTCCGCCTGTCTACCGGATGGGGCCTGCCCGCTAAACAGCCCGTCCGTCTATGTCTTTGGACGTTCAAGGACCAGCGAACGTGGACGTTGGACGGCCGGCCGGACGTTCGTGCAACCCTAATTAGAAATCAAGCACTTTTGAATGTGATGCTCGTGTCTTCTGCGAGAGAACAGTTTTTGAGATCAGTGGACATAAGTGGATTTGAAAAAAACGGAGAGTGTTTGGCAACAGTTTTGGACAAATTCATAGAGAAGGTGGGGCCAAAGAATGTGGTGCAAATAACCACAGACAATGCTATTGTGAATCCTAAAGCCATGAGAATAGTAACGAAGAAGTATCCGCACATTTTCTTCCAAGGGTGCGTGGCCTACGCCTTGAATTTGTTGCTCAAAGATTGGAGCAAGAAAGATTGGATAAAGACCCTAATTAAAGAGGCATGCAGGGTGCTAAAGTTCTTTAGAAAGCGACATATGCCGCTTGCACTTTTTCGTACCTACGAAAAAGAATTGAGCTTGTTGATGCCAGAGGAAACAAGATTTGCCTCCAATTTTATTGCATTTGAGCGCTTGATGAAGGTGAAGAGCGCATTAAAACAAAGTGTGAATGATCCCCGTTGGGAGACATACGTGAGGACCTTGTCGGACAAGAAAGGCAATAGTCGTACAAAGTCTCGACTTATGAAGAAGTCAATAAAGGGCTCTACATTCTGGAAGACTTGCAAGAACTTTGTGCAGTTTGTGGGCCCCGTTGTGTATGGCCTCTGTGACATAGATGCGAAGACACCATGCACGGGCAAGGTTCTACATGTTATAAGGAAAATACACAAACATGTGGCGGGGATAGTGAATCCACATTTTAGTTTGAAGGCTGAAGAGGTGAAACCACTACAAGGGGAATTCCAAGCTCGATGGGAATTAGTGGAGAATGATATCATGTATGTTGGGGCTCTTCTAAATCCGTACCTCCTTGAAGATCAAGAATTAGCCGACGATGGCCATGCAACTAATGCATGTAGGAACGTATTCAAGCGAATATGTAAACCTGAAGAGTACCATGACGTGGTAAAGGAGTTCATGGCTTTCCGACATAAAGAGTTTCCTTTTCACAACATGTCAGATGCAACTGAGTCGAAATTATCAGCGCACGCTTGGTGGGATTTTGAAGGAGCATGCGCAAAACACCTTGCTCCAATTGCGAGGAGAATATTGGGGCAACATGTATCTTCATCTGCATGTGAACGCAATTGGAGTAGTTACTATTTTGTTCACAACAAATCTCGTAACAAATTAAACACAAAAACTCGAAAAGAGCAATGGATTTGGTGTATGTGTACACAAATTCCAGAGTCGTGTCCGTATCAAATGAGAGAGACGAGAAGAAATGGTACCGTGAGCATGTGGAAGAGGACTTTGAGGAATCCGATGGGCTTGTCGGTGACGACGACAGCAGTGATGATGACGATTATCTAGAAGAAAATGTTGTCAATGAAATGAATGCCGAAGAACATGAAGACATGGAGCAATTGGAAGAGGAAGACGAAAGAAGTGATGCGGACCTTCTAGATGATGCTCGCCACGAGAGAAGTGGGCACGTACACAATTCCGATGGTGGCAGATGGAATATGCACGATGATAATGTGACCACCAATAATGGAGACGAGTATGATTTCCAATTAAAAGATGGTCACTACGAGAATGATGAACAAGTACCTTCCATAGCAAAATTTCTAGATGGAAGCCGCCTTCTAAGCAGCGAATCGCTTTTGGAAAACAAAGGGGACACAAATGTTCCACCAGCGATTGAAATTGAGATTACGGTTGCAGTTGGTATGTCTGAGAGGGGGAGGGGGTGCTCGGTACGGAAAAGGCTCCATCGGCAGCACATTTTGGAAAAAGTGACGAAAACAATGATGAAAGCCAAGTGAATGTGGACAACACAACATTAGAATTTGGAGGAAGATTAAATTCCAATCGAATTACGGAACGAAGTACCGTGGATTCTACCACGCAACTACCGGTGAAGAATGAACTTCCAAAGTTGATAGGAAGTAGAAGCCCAAATATGTTGTATAGTGGTAAAGCCAGGAAAGAAAGCACCATACAGCCGGCACGTAGCAATCATCCAACAGCKCCACGAGTACTATTCAACATGAGAAGTACTAATTTATTGGGTTCAAGAGGTTGTGAATCAGAAATGCGGACTTCCAACGTATTTTCAAGCCATATTCCTGAAGATAATGAGCCATTGTCTGCCATATTTAAGAAAAGAGAGGGATGCTCACTTTAGTCATCTATGAAGCCATCGAACGGGAAATTAAAGTCTTTGACTAAAATAGATGAATGCGGCAACGAGGGGCGCCAAATAGCCCAAGCAATGTTGGAGAAATGTCTCGGGGGGGGCACTGACAAAAATCGTAGAAACTACGTGCCATAAAAAATAGGGTCCAATATATTCCTTGTAGGTAAATTTTGTAAAAATGTACATGTAATATACAATGCTAAAAAATTGTAAAACACGGTTATATGTAAAGTAGCATGCTATATATTATCAAATTTTACTTTTATTTAAAAAATACCATGTCTTTTAATCAATTTTATAAGTTTTATATACCCCCCTGTTAAATAGGTGATTATCGCAGGTGTATGCCAAATATGGGGGCCCCCCCCCCCCCCCCGAGAGGAATGTATTGACCCAAAGAAGAGACGAGTGATGGAGCCGTTCTTAATATCCCCGAAGAAGAAAGCCAAAACAGGAAAACCTCCTCTTGACAAACGTGAGCGAAATGCAGTTGACAGCCTTCAACAAAGCATAGGAAAAAATTTAATGTGAGTGAAGAAAGAGAAGATGGGCAAGTCAACTAGACTTTCTACATCGAGGAAAGTGCTTCCAAATAGGGGGGAAATTCAATTATCTTTTTTAGATGACGAAGATAATACTTTTGACACGGAAGATGACGGACTTCAATCAAATGACTATAGTAGTGGGGCAGAGGTGAAAGGAGACAAAGATTGGAAGCTTAGGATTTGCAATCGTAGAAAAGACTTGAACGATGGGTAGTTCCTAAACAATGTATTCAAATGCAAGAAGTTGAAGACAGAAGACTTCATCTAGAGTATGCAAGCATTGAGCCTTAGCAGAATAGTAGCCTAGAACTTTAGAAGTTCATAAGTAGTTTGTTTGTTTATCTTTGAAAATGTATTGAAATCTTTAAATTTATAAAATTCCATTCAAAGTGAAATTCTAAAAATGTTCCTTGTGTATGTTTTGATTTTTTGTTTTCGATGTAATGAACAAGATATTTTTTGATGCCCTCCATTTCGCAAGGAACAAAAAAAGTAGCCTACTAGCCTCGGAACGACCTAAAAATGTATTAAACCCATGAACTTAACTATGAAATCTTAAAACCGCTAAACCGTCCGCCCGTCTGCTGGTCCACCGGACGGCTATCGCATCGTCCGCAAGCGTCTGTCAACGTCGGATTCAACCGGACGTCCAGACGTCCGGACGTCTAGTTTTCGGACGCGATTTCCCAAAATATGAACGTCCGAGACAATCCTGGTGTTGAGGGCTCTTGGGAATGAGCCTCAAATACGTTAGATCTTTGAGAAAAAAGGACATTAGAATTTCATTTAACAAAATGGTGGAATACATTTTGACTTTTGAGATGCCATAAATTGATTGGAAATATGCATGATACTAGTTTTAACCTCATATTTTTTTGGTGACCAAATTTTTAGATTTGACATGTGTCAAGAGAATTGAAATAATGAAATACTTTACAAATTTACAATTGGACTTGAAATGAAAATGAATTGCATGTGCAATTTTGTGTCGGAAATTCATTAGAATAGGAATGATTGAATGTGAATGTAATTTGAAATTTTCAATCTGTACAAATAGAATTCCATTTCTTAAAAGTTCAAATTGGAGAGCAATGACAGAAATGTTGAATTCGAATTTGAAATGACATAATATTGCTATTTATTGAATTGGATGTCATGCATTGCATTTGAATTTTAATGGTTTCCAAAATTCATGTATGATGTGTAATAATTTGTTTTAAATCAATTGATTTCTTAAGTCATGATTTCTGAAGTACACTTTAATTTATTTTTGTTGAATCCCAAGCTTTCATAATATTTTAATTGAGTTCATCTATCATCATGACTCGATTATTTAAATATGAATAATGAATTGGCTTGGACTTGAACTTCAATTTGAAGTTGAATCAAAAAAGAAGTAATGAATTTTGAAAATAATACCTAGGAATTAAACTGTTAAGGGTTAAGGGTTAAGAGTTTAGGGTTTGTAGGGTTTAGGCCATTACGATCTGAAGTTTAAAAGTTTTATAAAAGCAAAGGAATCCAAAGCGCTTCAGTGAATCCAAAGAAATTATGTCGTCGCCCCCTTCCAACCGCTCTGGCTTGCGTCCGCCCGTCAGCATTTCCATCCGTCCGTCCGCCCCCTTCCGCGGGTCCGCTGGTCCGTTGGTTTGCTGATCCGCGGGTCCGCTTGCCCGGGGGTCCGCAAGTCCGCCAGGCCGCTAGGCTGTCCGCTCAGCCATTTTCGCGGATGCAGAATATTTTTTTCAAGAAACTTTGACTGCGATTTGCGGATTAATTTTTTTCAAATTTTGCGGCATGTAACATACCATTAGAAAGGTCTTGAAAGCACCTTTCCAATGGTATATTATACGCCCCCAAATTCAAAAAACTCAATCTGCAAATCGCAGTCAAAGTTTGTTGTTTTCATTGAGCGGCCGTCCGCCTAGCAGACCGGCGGGGTCCGTGGGTCCGCGGGTCCACAGTCTACCAAGCCGTCCACTCAACCATTCGGGTGGACACAGAATTTTTTTTTCAGGCAATTTTGAGCGTATAATATACCATTGGAAAGGTGCTTTCAATTTGAAAAACTCAATCTGCAAATCGCAATCAAAGTTTAATGTTTTCATTGAGCGGTCGTACACCCAACGAATCAGCGGGGTCCACGGGTCTGTTGGTCCGCTGGTTTGTTGGTCCGTTGGGTCCGCTGGTTTGTTGGTCCGTTGGGTCCGCTGGTCCGCCCATCCGCCCGTGTCCCCCGTCCGCTTGTTCGCCCGTCCGCCCGTCCGCCGGACGGCGACCGGACACCGTTCGCTAGCATCCGCTAGCGTCGGATTCAACCAGACATGCGGACGTCCAATTTTCGGACGCGATTTCCCAAAATATGAACATCCGAGACAACCCTGTATTAAATTCCAATCCATCTTATGTTCCGAAACCATCTTGTTCAGAGATTTCTCCAAAATTATCCCATTGGCCCGTTCCGTCTGTCCGTTTGCTCTTGGATTATACGGAGTAGTCTTCCGGTGTTTGATTAAGTACCGGTTCGTGATATCCTGAATGATATCATTGAAGAAGTGTAGTCCTCTATCGCTAACCAACTCCGGCGGATGTCCAAATCTCATCATAGTTTCCGTACACAGAAACGCTGCAGCCATATGGGCGGAATTGTTCCAAGTGGCTCTGGCTTCTATCCACTTGGTTGCATAATCCGTCGCCAGGATTATGTACCTCTTCCGCCTAACTCTCATTGGGGCAATTGGTCCGATAAAGTCAATCCGCCATTTCTCAAATGGTGCCAAGGGCATGATTGGAGTCAAGGATCCGTGGTGTCGGAATGAAGGCGCTCCCGTCGTCTGACACTGGTCGCAACTTCCGACAAATTTTTGGATATCCCGAATGAGATATGGGCATACAGCCACCAATATCCAGCGTTCCGGATCCGGTTCACCATAGTCATGGCCGCGTAATGCCCTCCAGAAGGTCTAGAATGAAATGCATTCATTACCTTCTTTCTTTCCTTTGGCTCCAAACATCTTCTAAGCTTCTCGTCCGCTCCAAGCTTGAACAAGATTCCGTTGACCAATGAGTGCGGAGCCACTTTCTGCAAGAATATAATCTTCTCTTCCTGACTCATTTCGTGTTTGTACTTCTGATCCGTCAAATACTCGATGATGTCTTGGAACTCTGACTCCCCATCTCCATTGAGATGGAACACCGGAACCTCTTCTGGTGTTTCCGGAAACTCATCCCGAAATTAAGCGGTGATATCATCTTTGTCGTGGATGTAATCTAGCTATAAGTACCTTTACTGCACTATGTGTCGTAAATCGATACGGAATATCGTCCCAGGAGACTTTAGTTATGCTATTGCAAATTTAGTTTATCYGGTTTACAGGCATTGATCTCTTTTCCTCACTTTTACTCTAGTCGTTCCAAAGATCTTGATCCGGTAATAATCCGGTTTGGGTTCCGGATTGTTACCCTTTTGATTTCCTAAAGATATTGATCCTAGAACGATCTTAATTGGATTCCGGATCGTTTCCTTCCTGGTTTCCGGTTAGTTCTCTCTTTACGGTTTGGTTTGTATTTCCTCTGTTTTACCCTTAGAAGGTCACTTTTGGTTGTTTTAAAAGGGGTTGGGACGAACCACTTTAATCTCACATGGTTTCCTTCTAAAATTCACTAATACTCGTCGAAAAATAAGTAGCAGTAAGCCATTCCGGAATTACTCTCACAGCCGTCCGAATGGCCTATCCAGGCAATAGGTCACTCAAAGCCGTTTCCAGCACTCCCCACTACAATGACAGAACAAGAAGACTCAGGATCCATCTAGGGATTGCTCTTTAGAGGAATAGATTGTACCAGAGATTGGCAGACCTTCCGGTGTGGGGGAACTTCCTTAGGTGGTCGCTGATCTCCGCACGGAACTCAAGAAGTTCCAGAATTGCTTTCTCTCCACCAACAACTCGGATTACCGTTCCGGTAGTTCAAAGGTTCCACGCTCAAGACCTCTGTCATGACTCCCGTCCCTCAATACGAACGTTCACACGAGAGACAAACCCGAACTCCCTCAATTCCGGATTCCCCCTTTTCTTACTCCCGACTAATCCCTCCATATTCAAGTGATCCGCACAAGGTAACACACTCCTCAGGTGAAAACAACCCAGCACTTACATTGATGGTTTAGATTAGCTTTGATGGAAGTATGAAATAGATAAATCAAATGCAAGGATGGAATGGCAAGGCAATAAGATGCCCGCCTTTAAAAACCAAAAACCAAAACAGAAAATGAGCCACTTGGAAACCCAGGTGGCCAATGAAAAGACCCGTCAAGATACCCGGAGGATCAAACTAACTTCCTAAAAATAGAACCCGGATCCGGGCCCAAGCTTGGAAACCCGATCTGGTTCCGAAACGAAGTCCATAACTCACCGGACTCTGCACTACTGACTAACTAACCCTTCTGTGTCTTCTTCGATATGCTTGCCAGTAATCCTGGCGGCACCCGGATTGATGCCTTCATCGGAGTTATTTCCGGGGTCAACATGGGTGTTGTCTTGGTCGTGGCTTGGGTTTCTATCTTCCGGTTAGGAGGCGGAAGCAAGTCATCTTCGTCCGTCTCATAGTTGCTCTCAAACTCACCCTCCTCCGACTCATCGAGGATCTTGGTGTCATCTTCCTCGTCATCGAACAACACCTCGGTCCGCACTCGCAATTTTGGGTCTGGACGGACCAGAACGTCTTTACCCAAATCAAAGTCATTCGGCCATCCGGGTTGGTTCGATCCAAATTCAGCTGCGCCATCCGCTCCATGAAATTCGTCCTTAACTGATCTGCTGGTGGTTTAAACTTGTGGCTCTGGGCTTGGCTGACAACAGTAGTTTGGACAGCACGGGTACTTCCAGAAAGTGCCTCCATGGACTTTCCTTTCCCCTTCTGCCCAGACTCTGTACTGGCTCTTGAGCTTGTCCGTCCCACTCCCTGTCCTTTCTATTCCACTGCCTTCGACAAAAGGTGAGTGAACTCCTGTGCCTTCAATGTCTGTGTCTGCTTCTGAGTCGGGGTCGTTCCAGTGGCCGCTGGAACTTCCGGAAGTTCCGAAAACTCGGAGAAGTCCATCGGCTTGTTTGGATCCATCCAATCTAGTAGCTACCGCATCTCTGTTAGTGTCACCTCCATTTGTGTAGAAAAATCCACCAACACCATGATAACCTTTGACCCGGTCACCGCATTTTTGGTGATCCGGTTACTGAACAGGGCGGCCCGATTGATAGTATCCGCCAGTTCTGCCACCAACTTGCCCAATCCTTTTACAAGGTGCAACAAATCTTTTTCCCTTTTCCGGGATGCTGTCAACTCCCCTTCCAGCTAGTTGACCTTGTTTTGCATTTCTTCTGCCTCCTTCCGGATCTTTGCAATCTCCAAATCCCGTTCCTGGAAAAGCTCCGGAGATGACCTTTTTCGGATGGCCTTCAGATTTCGCTTGTCTTTCAGCGGCTCAACACATTCGGCTTCCTCTAGTTCTGACTCCTATTGCACCTTCTCATGTTCCAACTGGAACCCGTATTTGAGAAGGGTGCTTCCGGTTTCGTACTCCACACTATAAGAAACCCGTGTTTTAGTTGATGTGGACAAATTTTATCAGACGGATTTTTGTGGACATTGAAGATGATGTATCGTGTTTTTATGTCACCATTGATATTACATGAAATGTTTTTGACACCATCCGGGCTGTGGCCGAATGCCTCCGCTGGCTACTCTCCGCCATATCCAAAACCCTAACAGTGTGGTCCAGATCCGTGCGGATTCACCAACCGTCCAACTCCACCGTTGCAATCACTATCTCACCACTCATCCTCTCAACTATCACAAGCGTAAGAGTAAACTCCGCAGAGAAAAAGAGAAATGATGGAAACAAGGGTCGGTTAAGAACCCATCGCTCCGGCAACGGTCCCAAAACTGGCAATAAAT
This sequence comes from Pleurozium schreberi, assembly GCA_006891605.1. Classification (NCBI taxonomy): domain Eukaryota; kingdom Viridiplantae; phylum Streptophyta; class Bryopsida; order Hypnales; family Hylocomiaceae; genus Pleurozium; species Pleurozium schreberi. Next base: position 46,594 of record VACF01002569.1, on the reverse strand, counting down.
TCCGTAACGGTGACCTAGTTTTGTAGGTCGGACATTTATTTCTTCACTCTCGGAGTCGGATTCCGGGTTGTATTTCTTGACGCAGGCTTTATTGACCCGGGTGTCCAACCATACACCTTGGAGGTTTTCCAATTGTAGAGATCCGTTTGAAAAGAACTTCTTCACGCGATACGGGCCCATCCACCTGGTGTGAAGCTTTCCTGGAAAAATCCAGTAGCGATTGTCATACAGCATAACCAGTCCTCCCTCCTTTACTCCGTGATCTGCTGGAAGTCGTTTATCATGGTCTTCCTTCCGCCCCTCATGTGCCGACTTGGTGTTATCCAAAGCAACCAGGCGCTCCTCCTGTAGATCTTCAATGGCCACGAGCCGGATGTCCTGGTCATTTGTCCGGATGGCATTCCGGGTTGACATGACCCGGAACGTCTCCAAATCCAGCTCGATGCCGTGCATCGCTTCCTGTCCAAATACAAGGAAGAAAGGACTCTTCCCAGTTATACTCTTCTCGGAAGTGTTGTACGCATAAACGCCGGATGGAAGTTTTAAATTCCAATCCGTCTTATGTTCTGAAACGATCTTGTTCAGGGATTTCTCCACTATCCCATTGGCTTGTTCTGTCAATCCGTTCGCCCTTGGATTGTACAAAGTAGTCTTCCAGTGCTTGATCAAGTACCAGGTGGTGATATCTTGAATGATATCATTGAGGAAGTGTAGTCCTTGATCACTAACCAATTCTAGCAAATGACCAAATCTCATCATAATTTTCGTAAATAGGAAAGCCACAGCCGTATGGGCGGAATTGTTCCGGGTTGCTCTGGCCTCTACCCATTTGGTTGCATACTCCGTTGCCAGGATTATGAACCTCTTCCGTCTAGAACTCATCGGAGTAATTGGCCCAATAATGTCTATGCCCCATTTCTCAAATGGTGCCAAGGGCATGATTGGAGTCAGGATCCGTGGTGTCGGAAAGAAGGCAATCCGGTTCTCTGACACTGGTCACAACTTCCGACAAATTTCCGGATGTCCCGGATGAGATACGGCCACCAGTATCCGGCGTTCCGGATCCGGTTCACTATAGTCATGGCCGCATAGTGTCCTCCAGAAGGTCCGGAATGTAATGCATTCATTACCTTCTTTCTTTCCTTCGGCTCCAGACATCTTCTAAGCTTCTCGTCAGCTCCAAGTTTGAACAGGATTCCGTTGACCAATGAGTACGGGGCTACTATCTGCTAGAATATAATCTTCTCTTCTCGATTCATTCCGTGTTTGTACTTCTGATCCGTCAAATACTAGATGATGTCTTGGAACTCTGACTCCCCATCGCCATTGAGATGGAATACCGGAACCTCTTCTGGTGTTTTCAGAAATTCATCTAGAAACTCAGCGGTGATATCATCTTGTACGTTGGTACCTCGAAACCTGGATAAGTAATCCGCGTTGCTGTTGGACTTTCCGGATTTTACTACTAATTCATAATTGAACTCGTGGAGTAGCAACACCCATCTTGCTATCCTTCCAGAAAGATCCGGTTTATTTACTAGGTACTTCAAGGAGTCATGATCCGTGTGGAATATGATCCGATACCCGAGTAAATAGTGTCGAAATTTCTTGCATGAGTACACCACTGCCAAGGCTTCTCTTTCCGTGGTGGTATACTTCATTTCTGCTAGGCTCATTTGTTTGCTGGAGTAGTAGATAGGACACTCCCTCTTCTCGTCGTCATACTGCCACAAGATGGCCCCTAAGCACCATCTGGAAGCGTCTAGTGTGACGTCAAACTCCTTCGTCCAATTGGGTGACAAGAGGATTGGGGATTTGACCAAAGCCAACTTGAGGTCCCACTAGTAGAAAATAGGGTCAAATGTAACCAGTGAAACATGACTGCCTTATCCGACGTAACTGGCAAAGGACCCGTAGTCACTAAATTCGCGCAAATGTTGACTTGGCACAGTGAATAGTCATTTGGTAGTCATTTGCAGGCACAGTGGATGTCGGACGGATGATAACAGCGACGAAATATTTTGTCATCTGGTGCTCCGTCTACGTTCTGTACTCTGAACACTACTGCGATTGCTGCACAGTCATACTTCAGTGACGCTGTCATTGAAGCATTGTTGTAAATGACTCCAGTATATCTAAAAAATGACTGGCAATGGGACAGAGTGGATTTTTATTTAATTAATTTCCACGTTGCATCTCTATAAAGGAAGGGTTTCATTGTAGTCATTTCGGCAGCCAAAAAGACAGAACAACAACGTTAAACAAAACATCTAAAGAATGATTGGATACAAGGTTCCAGAGTATGTATTGGCTTAAACACTTGTAACAAAGCTTGAAATATTTTGGAAATTCAATACTTCTCCATTGATGAATTTGGAGGATCTTTTTGGAATCTTTGAGTATCTTTGAAATCTTTTCATTGAATTTGAATTTTTTTGAGTATATTTGGAATCTTTTGATTATATTTGGAATCTTTTGATTATATTTGGAATCTTTTGAATATATTTATAATCTTTTGAGTATATTTAGAATATATGTATCTTTAGGAATCTTTTTATTCTTTTCTTAAATTAATACTATAGTTTTATTAAATGTATGAAAAATCTTCTGGATTATTTAGGAATATTTCAAGAATATGAATAATCCTTTTATGTATATGCAGAATTTGTTTGGAATCGTTTGAGTCAATTAATTGATACTTGATAGTTTTTTGGAATTGTTGGAGCAATACTATAAGCTTCAAGAATACATTTATCTATTTTGTGCATATGATAATCATAATAAATTATTGGTATTATATAVTGCAATTCAAATGTTATTATTAGATGTTATCCGAATTGTTATTATTGTAAAATGCTTTAATCCCAAAATGCCCAAGGCTCTCCTTACATTTGTTGCTTTTGTAAAGATGTATTATAAAATGAAACTAAAAGGAACATTTTGAACTTGATATATGAACAAAAATTGTACATTATGAATTTAGGATTCAATCCATACGGTTAAAAATTTAATTGTTGTTAGGTTCATTTTTATTTACATAGTTATGAAAACATTAGGGCAATTGAATGAACAATTAATAGATTATAAGCAAAAATACCATTAAAATGTAAGAATTGATGATAATTGATCAATATGCCCTTTAAGCTCATATTTATTTGGTGACTAAATTTTTAGAATTTGACATGTAAAAAGCGGATTGAAATTCCAATCGAAAATTTAGTTTTTTGTTGATTTGGTTGTATATATTGATGTGGTTCACTTTTGTGTTCATTTGGACACAAATCAACAAGAAAAGTGAACCAAATCAACACAACCAAATCAACAATTAAAATAAAATTTGTAGGAGTGGAAGACTTGTAATCACTTTTGCAATTTTCACACCCCCATAATCAAACATTTTAATCCTTTAATGCACAAGTGATATGGTTGTATTTTCTTTTCCTATGTCATCTCTAACATGACTAGTTTGAACTTGTACGGTTACAATTCCAAAAAAAATGATACCTCTTATAAAAATGTTGATGTTTTGTTCAATTCAAAGGAAATTCTTAGAAGCTTAAAAAGGCCTTGGGCATTTCATGTAGGGTCAAAGATATTTGGAATACTTCAAATTTTTGTGAAGTAAATTTTGACATTTTGTACTCACCGATCCCTTTTGAGAGCTGCCTAAAACTCTAAAAAAACTCTTTTTTAGAAATAAGTTTTCTTCATCATATAGTTCTTCAAGTCTTCTTTCCATAGACAAAAAAAAAATTCTAGATTTGGACAAAAATTATGCCTTGGGTGAATTTTCTAAGAACACCACTCCAACTTTTAAACACTGAATTTTTCTTAAGGGAAAAAAAACTACTCTTGTATTTTATCCCAAGATTTAAAAATGAAAATATCAAAATCTGTACGGTGAAGTGTTTTGAAAATCGTAAAATATACTAATTCAATAGTATTTAACAAGATCCTACGGTTACAAGTTTAAAAAAACAATTTCAAACATATTTAAATTGACCTCAAAAATGGCAGTTTGAAAAGATTAAAACTCTACCTCTTTCATGGACATTGAGGAACTATCTTGTCACTATAGTGGCACGACTTCTTCCTTGTATGACTAGCCAACAACTAGAAATACCTTACAAGTTACAAATGACAGCTGCCAAAAGAACTGCCCGCATTTACTACTAATTCAGGCATTATTTATAGAAATGACTTACAACTGACAGCCGCCGAAAGAACTGCTTGCATTTACTACTAATTAAGACGTTATTTTTTAACCTTTAGCAAAGTGGCTGCTCTTGTCCCTGCTAAATGGCGTAGTCAGCCAGTGCCTTTTTTTCTTGAACATGCTAATTGTCTTCATTTTGTGCTGAGGTTTTAGGATTCCAGTCCATGCATCTCAGTAAGTCTGATTTGGAGAAGCCCCTGAATTGAATCAGGCTGCACTGAAGCTTGTATTTGGTAGGCTCTGCAGACTACACTTGATCTGGCTTCTTCCAGCCTGTTAGCTTAGAATGGATGAGCTGCAAATTATGGTTACTACTTGTTGAGCAGGTACATAGGAGCATTGGTTCAGCCTTAGGATCCACTTGGTTTTAGGTCACCGTGTGGAAGGGGAGTGACTCAATTCCTCTCCCCATTTTTTTTTCTTGAACAAGCTGATTGTCTTCATTTTGTGCTGAAGGTTTTAGGGTTCTAGTCCATGCATCTCAGTAAGTCTGATTTGGAGAAGCCCCTGAATTGAATCAAGCTGCACTGAAGCTGGTATTTGGTAGGCTCTGCAGACTGCTGTCGTAGCACAAATGTCCTAGTAAGTGTTTAAAAATGACTAAAAACACTTTTAGGATGACTCGTGTATCGTTCCCTAGAGATTTTACTTGTAGTTTCCTGAGGTGGACCGGATCGGGATGCGGAAGCCAACTAAGAATACTAAAACCGGATCGGGAACCGGAAGTAGTTTACTCTCGCCAACTATTACTAAACCAGTTCCCTCTCAAATCCAACAACCAAAACAACACACCCAAGTAAGGAGTTGTATCCTAATCTTGTACCTCTCCCTATTCGAGCAAATCGTTTCCTACCCAACTAGTCGTATGTAGAATCCGGAAGGAGTGTCATAATCTTGTGCCTCTTCCAGATCCGGATCCGGATCTAGCAATTTTCTGTAACCAAATCTGAAGTTTAATCTCAATATCGGAGGGGTCCGTTCTTGGGATTCTGGAAGGACACGTAAATCCTACCCTTCAATGGTTTAAAGTGACTGAAGTTTCACTCAACAAAACAAAACACAAGGCACACACACTAGACAGCAATTATTCCCTCACAGCGAAAACGGATGTGAATCCCGTCCCACAGGTCACGCAAGGAATCCTCACCAACCTCTCAACACTACAACGATAGATTCTGTCAATGCCAGAATTCCTTAGGCAGAGCCTGGAACCGGATAACTGGAAGGTTCAACATAAAAATCTGATTCCTACTTCTGGAAACAGCAGGACCTCTCAACACTTCGATTATCCTAAGACTGGGTACTACCAGACCTCATTCAATCTAGGAGTGGCTATCCCACACGAAAGTTCCTAAGGCCACCAGATCGTACTCAGATTCCTCCCAGTACACTCAGTCCTCTTACAAACTCACTTCAGTTCCCGGAACTTGATCCGACAGAACCTAGGGACTCACTTTTTCTCTCTCTCCTTGCAAAACACAGATATCATTGCCAAGTGGTGATTCAACACCCCCAACCTACCAACACAATACCAAGACTTTTCAGACTTGGCACATGATAGAATGAATTCTGAACTTTACTAAAGGGAACAGAAAACAAGACTGAAATGATGCCCCCGGCTGCCATCCAAAGCAGCCCCTAAATACCAATCTGAGGGAACCCTAAAGGTCCCAGGGGAATAAAGTACAGGTCAGGAGAATAACAGGTGTCATTCCTTATCCCCCACCTGTTGACTTTCCACCACCTATCCATCCCGAAAAAAGTGGATCTCAGATCCAAAAAATCCGGATCCGGATGTCCAAGTGCATCCAACTCAAAACTCAAAAGCAGCTAACTAGTAGCTTCCTACCTACCCAAAAACTTAGGTTTTTAGTCAACTGACCTACACCTGATCTTAGAAACTTCCTATCTACTTCTTAAGCCGCTTAGGAGAAGGTTCCTCATGCTTGGTGGATCCCTTCCTAGGTAGCTGAATCCTACTTGCTGATGCCTTACCACCAACTGTTGCTTTCTCCTTAGATGGCGTCCCGATATGTCTCTGGTTCGAACTCCACCATTTCTGATGTCCATAAGTGGAAAGTGGAAACCAGGTTCCTCATCCGGTTCCGGTTTCCGGGCAGACTAGGAAACTTTAAGAGTTCCCTTAACTAAATTATCTATTTAGTTCCACTACCTATTGACTAAACTTTAATGTTAGTAAAATCTTCATTTTCTCCTCTTTGAAACGAAAAAATGTATCAAGATTTACCTCCTTACCTGGATTTCCTAGTAACTACTTCCTTTTTCTATTTTCAGGTTCCCACAACTGCACTTGATCTGGCTTCTTCCAACCTGTTAGGTTAGAATGGATGAGCTGCGAGTTCTGGTTACTACTTGTTGAGCAGGTAAGTAGGAGCGCCGGTTCAGCCTCAAGGATCCACTTGGTTTTAGGTCACCGTGTGGAAGGGGAGTGACTCAATTCCTCTCCCCATTTTTTTTCTTGAAGAAGCTGATTGTCTTTATTTTGTGTTGAAGGTTTTAGGGTTCCAATCCATGCATTCTAGTAAGTCTGATTTGGAGAAGCCCCCGAATTGAATAGGACGTGCACTGAAGCTGGTATTTGGTAGGCTCCGCATATAGTGGCAGACCCATTCTTCCATGAACAATGCACAGAAACTCCAAAGAATTCTTTTATGTGTTAAAAAATGACTAGACATTGACTACGGTTATGTATTGGAGAAGTCCCTCCTATGATGGATTTTGATTATTGTCATGAATGACATGTAGTGTACATAGTCTCCGCAAACGTTCAGATACTCATTCTATGGGCAGTGACTATTGTAAGAGTGATTGTCAACCAGCAGTTGGAATTCCTAGGAACATGTTGTCAATGATACTCATGTTCTGAATGTTTGTCTTACCTTTATGCTGTCCACTTGGCTAGGTCTTTCATTGAGGTCCTTAATGTAAGGTTTTGGTTGTTTTATTATGCAGTTTGTGTTTGGCCAAGACGTTTCCTTGCTGAATCCGAAGAACTCCAAGCAGAGCGTACCATCTAGTCTCATTAGCAGTTTGGGAGGGCAGCACAAAGTCCATTTTGTCACAATTCTAGACAATTGTTACAAAGTGGATGTGAAGGAAACAATCTGGCTACAAAGAACTCTGAGTTTTTCAAACCCTGGAGGCAAACAAACGAAGGTGAAGGATGCTGTCGGGTCATTGTGCATTTGGGAGGCCGACTTCCTGAAGGCTTCCCATCCTAGTTACTGAATTCCGGTATGGATGGAATCTTGGTAGGTGTAGAATTTGCTATATGGTCTAGGTGAAGCACTCTTATGCTATCTTCCGTGAGTAGCATTTTCCTGTAACATTTTCTAGTTATTGACGCCACAGATATCATGTTTCATTTTGTTGCCCTTAATATATGACCATGCCCCTTTTCCATGCATATTCGTAGTCATGCTTTTTATGTGAATGACTGGCAAGTAACACGCAGGAGTCCTTCATTGAAGTACTCATTGAGTCACGGGGCTACATTGTGTTTTGTGCCCACCATAGTCAGGTAGTCATTTGGTATTCATTTGGTAGTTGTTGATTCTGTGAACACCCTCTATCATATGAAGCTCCATCTATTTTGAGAACGTAATTGTAGATTAGTACCACTCCCATGCAACTAATGTATGACTTCAGCAGACACTCCCTAGTCATAATATATGACACAACACGCACGGAGAGACAATAACACACACTATGAAAACTCCTTAAATTAAAATTGCTTTCCACAGCGCCACTACAAAATGACTTTGCAATGACTCCCAAATACCTCTAGAAATGACTATGGGAAGACTAAGAAGTGACTGAACGTCTGCCACAGCAGCGTCATTGAACGTATGACTAAAACCCTGTCAACCCTAAACCAACCAATAGAAAACGTCCACGTGTGAAGTGTCCGCCTATCCACACTTGCCACTTCCCTCCTCCCTATTATCACATAGTCAACAGACTTCATCCCTCCCACCTCAATGAAACAGAGTAAATGACTGCCTTGTCCGATATGACTTGTCCAAAATGACTGCGTGTCCAAAATCGCGTTTGAGTCATTCTTCTGTCATAAGTGTCCGGAATGACTGGTTTTGCAATCATAAATGCCAGTCATTGATATCCCTTTTTCTACTAGTGTCCTCAAATGTCTTCTGCCGTTCCGGAGTCCATTGGAACTCCGTATCCTTCTTCCACAGTTCCGTAAGTGGTGTGGCCTTTCGTGCATACGCGTCGATGAATCTTTGGTAGTATCCAAAGCAGCCTAGAAATCCCCGGATTTCCCTAATAGACATCGGAGCAGAAAGAGCTAGCATGGTCTTTACCTTGTCCGTATCGACCTCCAACCCTTTCCGACTCACCACATGGCCCAACAGGATTTCGGAAACCATTCCGAAAAAACACTTTCTGGATCCATGCAATTTGAGATTGGTCTCCCTGCATCGCTGGAAAGTTTGCCTCAAGTATCCTAGGTGATTTTCCCGGGTACTGGACACTGTAAAGTCATCAATGAACACCTCAAGGTAATGTCGCAAGAAATCCTGGAAGATATCCATCATGAGCCTTTGAAACGTTCCGAGGGCATTACATAATCCGAATGGCATTCGGATAAATGCAAAGGTCCCCCATTCCGTCGTAAACGTCGTCTTCAGCTGATCCATAAGTCGGATGAAAACTTGGTTTTAACATGAAAACCCGTCCAGAAAACTATAGCAGTCATTTCCGGAAACATGATCCAGCCATCCAGGATAATATCCGTAGATGGGAGAGGAAAATAATCTTTCCGGGTGGCAGTGTTTAGTTTCTAGAAGTCTTGACAGACACGGATCTTGATTTTCCCATCCGCTCCTGCCTTCTTCGGTACAACCACAATGGGGGAAACCCACTCTGAATTTTGTACTGGGTAAATAAACCCAGCCTCCAATATGTTATCGATTTTGTCCTTAACCATCAGTGAATACTTGGGATTCAATCGATGTTGACGCTGCCGGATCGGAATTGCATCCTCCACCAAATCGATCCAGTGTTCTCCCAAATCCACCAGAATTTCGGTTAAGTCGGAGGGCTTCCATGCGAAGACATCCAGATACTCCTCTAGGAGGTTTCCGTATTCGGCTTTCTCCTCAGGGGTCATAGATTTGCTCATGAAGAAAGGTTTTCCGGATTTCAGCTCCACAGCCTCCACTTTTTCGTAATCCGTAGGTTTGATGACAATCTTGATCCGCTCGGGTTCTGCCTCATCTGCTTCGATCCAAAACTCTCCCCAAGATGCCTCCTCACCCGGTTGGTTAAAACCAACGGCAGGTAAGTTTCCGTCCACCATTTGTTTCCATATCCAGTCAAAGGTAAGGGGAACATCCATCTCTCCCAAGGATCTGTCTTCCACAGGGACAGTTGGGGTCTCAGGGGTCGGATCCTCGGTTGCTAGTTCGACAGTTGGTTCCGGAAACTCAAGGTCTGCCTCCGTCACCGATGTGAAGTAACTAGGTACGGAATCAGAATCTTCCGGATCGGACCAGTCAGTGGTGTATCCGTCTGATTCACTCGTTTTCCCTTTGTGATCTATATGCTTCCAAGGAATCCAAGTAGGTGGCTTCCCAACTAAGAATTCCTTGGCACCCCAATCTACAGGCACTCGTGCGGCATACATCCATAGTCTTCCTAGCAACATAGGGAATGGTCTTCCCTTCATTACTCGGATTACTAGATAGTCCAGGAGGTAGGTCTCCTTTCCAATCCGGGTCGGAATTTTAGACAACCTCTCGACCAGATGTACTCGAGATTGGTCTGCCATCCATAACACTTGCTCAGTTTCCTGAAAGGAGGTATACCCCAGATCAAAGGCGGTGTCCTTAAACATGAGGTTGACTCCGGAACCTCCATCTACTGGAACTCCGGGTACCATGCACCCTCCCACTTCGACTTCCAGTTCCAGTGCTCCAAAATCTTCCACCTCAGCAAAGTTCACGGCGACAGCCGGTAGTTTCAGCCTTCGCTTTCTTCTCTTTGTCCAGGCTTCTCGGATTAACTTCTAGTAGTTCACGTTGTCATGCAGAAGTTGTCCATTGGTGACATTTGCCTACAGATCTTTGATATCTTGAACGATGTCATACTCACCGACTTTCCGGTCCGGATTGATGAAAACCGGACTTTCTTAAAAAGTCACTTTCCGTGCTTTTGGGTTTGGAATAACTCCAGAATCGTCTAAGCTCTTCCGGACTTCTTTGCTGACGTCGATGGCAATTGGAATACGCCCGACCCCTTTCTCTAATTGTACTATGGGTCGGGTAGATTCTTCTCTAACCGAGTGATCCGAATCACTCGATTCCGGATCTTTCTGAACCTTGGTAGATCCAGTCTTGTCTTTTCTTCTTTTCTCTCTATCCTTACGTCTCTCTTCCCTAGTCCGGGTGGAACTCCGAGTCGTTACATTGTAGACAGTCTCCTCTTGGATCCCCGGAAGTTCCACCGTTGGTTGTCACTTTCCGGAATTCTCTATTCCGGCAGTGGGGCAGATGGTCAYAGGAAGCTCATTTTGACTGAAAAATGGATGATTTTCATCCTCTTTCTTTTAAAGGGGGTTCTTGGATGTGTATGCACCACTTAACCTTGTAGCACTTTTGCAGACACTACGTGTGCAATGAATGACTTTACCTTGCACCGTAGTTTGGCCATTTCTTGTTGTAATCTCTCAATGTGAATTTGAAGCATTAAAACGGTGTTTTTTGAATTTGAGTTAAACTAATGAAATGAAACTAATCAAGTATGGTTTCTACCCCAATTGAAAATTTTGAAAAAGGTRGAAAGTTCCTCCTACAGTAAGTACAGACTGTAGAATTTTCTAAAGAAAAAGATGCTAAATCCATGGATTGCATAAGATACCTTTCAAATGTAGTTGGCAATATCTACCTYGTTTTTTATATGAATTTTAGCAATTATTAATTTTTTTTTTTAAATTGTTTCAACTAACAAAATAAAACTCTAGTAAAAACTAATATACACATTTTAATCCTTAAAGGACGTGATCCATTGTGAAATGGTCAATCATCATGTCTAAAGTGAATTCAACCTTTGAAAATGTGTTCAAACAATAATCTTATTTTTTTGTTACTTAAAACTCTGAATTCTATATCAGTGAAAGAAATTTCAATTTATTTTATGAAAAATTGTAATTGCAATTATTTTTGTTGCGAAAATTGAATATAAATGAACAAAAATAACAAAAACAACCCCAATTATTTGAATTTTATCAAGAGGTATAAGTAGCAATGGAGATTAGTGTGAAAATTTTCCAATTGCTTACTTGATTTTTTACACCCAAAACAACCACAACAAAGACCTTGAAGTCAAATTCAACTATTATACCAAATTAATCCTTTTATTCGATTGATGTATAAATTTTTTTTCTATTTGCAAAAATGCACTTTCTACATATTTTATATTTTTTCAATAATTTTGATGGAAAAATAAAATTATTGTGAATTTTTAAGGCAGAAGGTGGAAATAAAATTATATCAATTACAATATATTATAGAATTATTTGTAATTTTTACCATAAATGAATGGTAGAATGAAAAACATAATTTTATAACTTAAAAATAAAACTCATTTCAAGAAAATAAAATATAAATGAAAAACAAAGCATATTGTGTTATTTGGATTCTAACACATGGAGCTTTCAATTGCAATAACTCTTTCAATTTTTGGCTTTTTTCAAAGTTTTAAAATAGAGTAGAAACAAAAAAATTCAAGCTTTGTTTTCTTAGTCTACATCAAATTTCAAAAATAGTTATTTTGAAAATTGCAATCGAGGTTGACCAAGGTGCATCCACTTTTTGGATGCCCGGACGTTAAGGGGTTAATTCATGACATGTTACCATGGTCTATTGAGTTTCATTTAGTTTATGCAATGGTGTTCTACACCTTAATTTATACCTAAAAAGAATTACTTAGTATTATGTTATATTATATTTTTCTTCAAAAATTCATGACAATTTCAAATTTTCACAAAAAAAATTCAAAATGTTCACAACTCGTAGAAAACAAGTGAGTTCATCTTTGAAAAAGTAAAAAGAATAAATTCCATTGATGGTAAATTGGAGCATCCAATGTGGAGGATATTGAAGTTTGATCATATAGATTTATTCATTTTAGAATTAAGGTCCCAAAATTTATAGAAGGGTTAAACGACTTCAATATCTCATGCATCTAAGCTTATGTCTCCYAATCTTAACCATTCACTCCAAAATACAAGTTACCTTGTTAAGTCAAACTTATGTGAAACTAATCGTGGTCTTATGCTAAAGTATGCACTTTTCCAAAAGACTCAAGGCGAATGTCCCATAAGCATTGTAATTTACAAATTAAAAACTTAAATTGACCCTTGGATTGACATTGGCAATTTTAGATGAAAAGTGCACAATTAATTCAATGAGAGTCTATGTTTTGAAAATTTGCAAAGTTTTTTTGGTATAAAATACAATATGGAGGAATATTTTGGAATTGATGAACATATCCTAGAAAACTTTTATTTTAAGATTATGCTTGAATTTATCCTAGAAAACTTTTATTTTAAGATTCTGCTTGAATTTATCCTAGAAAACTTTTATTCATTCCATATTCAATAAAAAAAAAGGTAAAATGTATGATTTTGTTAGTTCGACAGTAAAAAAACCATATCTTAACAACATATAAATTTCATTTGTAACCCTTGGTTAGAATCTCTATAGAAATACAAGATTTTTTTATTATAAAAAAAATCTCATGTCAAAAATTAAATGTAAAATTTGTGTTGACTATTTGGAATTAGATGTTAGAAATTTTGAGTTTCCAATTAACTACATCAAAGTAAAAAGTATACTAGCAATTTTTTACACTTCCTTTTATTTTAAGAATGGATTAGATAAGCTACACTTTCCAACTACGTCTAATTAGTATAAACAAGTAGCTAATATGATCTTCATCTTGAAATTTTGTGAGTGATAGTAACAACAACTAGCACATTTGTACAGTTCATGTTGTTTTCATGTGTGATTTTCTAGTATCTTTAACAAATAAATTTTCTTTTAAAAAAGCATTAAAAAAAGATATGGTTAATGTATATAGCATTCTAGAGATGGTGCTTTCATGAAGGAATAACATAGAAAAATTTAGGGTAGAGGGGTAGAGGGTCCTACCCAACAATGGTGGATAAACCTCTTGGCAGTCATGTATCTTTAGGAATGTGAACTACACACAAGGCAACAATACCCACAAAATACCCTCCAASAATTGCAAAATTAAAAAAATAAATCAAAATGGAAAAAATGAAAACATAGAGTCTCCACACTCCAAGCCCCTTTGAGGTGCTCCAAGAAACTTGCAAAATGCAATAAAATCATCTTCTACGACAAGTGAGATACTTTCTCTCGGGAGATGCACCAATTCTATGAGAGATTTTCATTGCATGTAGCAAAATCCCCCCTAGAGTTGGCCAACGGGGAGTTTGTGGGACCTCTATCTAAATTCCCTTCCAAGCATGGACTCCAACAATGTGATTTTTGATTAATTCTGACCTAAATGACTTTAAGTAAAAAGAGGGCAACTAATTTCACACCACCAAATAAACCTCTTAACAACCCACTATCATTTAATTGAGCGCTCAATTAGATTATGATACATTATATGCCAAAATCTAACTCAAATGTGTAAATTGGGGCTCAAAATGGCATGAATGGGATCCTAAACACTTATCACAACACATCACATTTCACCACTAACCATCCATTTCACATACATTGACAACATACCACTAAAATTGCAAATTCTACTCCAAAATCAATAGTAATTAACATTACAACAATTTCAACATGGTATTCAAATGGATTACCAAAMAAAAAGAGCAAAAAAAAAGTCCAATTACCGCAACTACAGCAGGAGACCAGTTCTCACTAAATTGGTTGCCCTGTCTTTATCGTTGGTTTGAATTGGGTGAGACATATTTTTTCAAAAGCTAACTTAGAGGCGCACCACCTTTCCAAAATTCAGYGCAGTTTGCCTYACTGATCTTCGGCAATTGCYCGTCAAAGTTGGCAGTCTTCAATTGCAACAACAACAGATCTTCTAGCACAAAATTGGTCTTCTTGGCCTTGTTCTTGTTTCAAATTGGGCCATACCTTTTTGAAAAGCTAACTTTGTCACGTACTATTCCTACAAAAATCAGCTCCATCCTATTTTCCATGCTCCTCCAATCACCCGCCAAAGGTTGGCAGTTTGATCTAACTCAAAATTCTCCCTCCTTCTCAAACACTTTTCTCATCCGACCTCAAAAATCTCAATTTTTCACCCAATTTTTCTCCCTCGCATAGGGTAGAACATCCCATTGCAATTAGATGACCAGTAGTGGACACCTAGTGATTCCATGACAACTTTTTAGACCATAATCAATGTCTAACTTCCCCCCCATGGAGTGATTAGTGACCTCAATCATTAGGAGCACCCTATTTTTTGAGTGTAAATCATTGTAGGAAGTGACTTTTGCAGGATCTTTCACATTAGAAATTATTGTGACCATTTTAGGTGATTAAGATGAGCATATTGGATACAATTTTTGTTGGTTATAAGGTAGCCTACTGACTTTTTTAGGCAGATCATTTCAAACTTCATAACTAATTCATACTTTGTTACTTTGAAAAATATAATTTCAATTGCTCTCACTGTTTCTCACACTTATCTTTGTGTGGATTTTTTTTTTTAAAATTTTAGCAATGGCATTACGGCAGACTCCAAATCTTGACCACAATGGGTTGTTTTACCTCAGTGAAAACTTACTCAAATACTTGTTTTGATCTTCCCTCTAATTCATTTTCCTAACTTCTCTAACCTAGAAGAGAAAGGGGTGTTTTAAGTATAGTCAGGCCTTGGGCATTTAGAGGTTCAAGAAAAAATGATGAAAATTCATATCAAATACAAATCATGTTATACGAAATATGTTTTTTCAAAATGGAAGTGTGTTATAGTGTGGTAAAAAGATAAAATTCTATGTCACTCCATGTTTGGAAATGTAGGTATAGATCCTCTTTTTCAAATTTCACTACAAAGCTCATTTTATTGAATAATTCAAAATTTTCAAGTGGAATAGAAACTAAACTTTAGAAGCTTCATTTTATAAGTTTTACTCAAAAAAATAATAATTTTTTTAAATTGCAAAACCATGTCTTAAGGGTAAAATTCTCAAGATTTTGAAATATTTAGGACAGTGTACCATTTGTTTTGGATAAAATATCCCATATAATTTATTTATTATAAATGTCTTGAATTTAAATAAAAAATGTGGCAATAGCATTGATAAATTACCACACAACAAATTGATTGAAAATCCGGCATCCATTCTTTCATATGCACAAAGCCTAGTAGTTGAACCATTCAAATACACAAAACACCCTCAATGTCCTTCTTGGGTTAATTTACACTAGTATGGAGTCTCAAKGCAAGGAATAGATAATACAAAATGTGATTAGTGGTAAACTTTGATAGTAGTGGAGTAGCTGTAACTTTTAACCCTAGAAGGGCCTGAAAGAGTGTATTGTGAATACAATGGCATTTGAGTAGAAAAACATTGACCAAATAYTTTTCAAGACAACATGAATTAATGATCATGATAGTATTTAATATCAATGTATCACAAATTTATATGTCAAATCACAATGGAAGAGTTTTAAAGCTAAATACGGGTCGTATAGAGAAACCCCARGGGGCCCTTCAAGGATTAACTTTGCAACTCCGCTAGCGTCAATTTTTAGCRTGCATGTGACATTTGAGAAGGGTTCTCTCAAGGTATAGGCTATTCTTCAGCAATGAAAATAAATGATGTAATGAATGTGGTAAACATAGTTTGGTGTGGTACATTACCAAAGAAAGGAATGTGATCTACTCTAGTTTCTATTCTAATTTGAAAAGTTGAACATTTTATTGCAATTCAATTTTTGATGCATTTTCAATGACTATTGAATTCTATCAACTCATTGTAATGTACGCCAACAAAGGTAGACCAAAAAAACAAAATTATCCAAAACTACACATGAAAGGAAAATTGAATTTGAAAGAGATTTGCATGGAAATATCATTCACATGTATTGAAAAACACAAGGTCATGCAAAGAAAGTTCACAAAAACTACATGAAAATTTGAATGCGGTTCTAGGGTAAAAAATCTCCATCAAAATCTGAACAGTACAACAAGAAGACAATCCGCATAGTAGAATTGATGCCAAAATGTGCATCTACTAAATGTGATGTCCAAATCACAAAACTCTAAAACCAAAACTAAAGAAATCTGCCATCAAAATTTGCACCCTACAGCTCTTGCTGGTTGAAGGTTGATTTAGAAATCTCCATCTACAAACTTTCGGAAACATCCCAACTTTTCATCCAATCTTATTGTAATCTGCTTGTACAACTAGCTGTACAGCCAGCTACATACAACTTGTACTAAATACAATATTTAGGATCCTAATCTTGGATCCCTTCATTACATGTACTAATTTTTAATGGTCTAGATTTCTACACTACCTTCTTTACTTATAATGGATTTGTTCAATTCAATGTCCCCTACCTTATTTGTAAGTTTATTATAATTTTTACCCACAATGAATAAAATCCACTCTATATTCCGCCGCACGTTGTTTTTAAAATGCGCTAAGTGTCCTACCCGAGAATGTATGCCAATGGTGAAATTCTCAAAACTTGTGTGATAATCTTCTTATAAGACTTTATGTTCCTTTACTTTTTCTTCAAACCCTCTCCCCCCTCTAATTTCATTTTTCACAAAAAAAATCTAAAAAATTTATGTATGATGTAAAGAAGGCATGTGATTTCAATTCTAAAAACCAAAAGATAATTCTTTTCATTTACATGTAGTTGCTAAATGGGAGCACTTGGATTGAAGGAATTTGAACTCAARCTATGTAGTCATATAGGCCTAGTGTTTCATGGCTCATATAGGAGGAAACTAAGGGATGCTACATATAGTGACTCACAAAACTTGTTGGCCACCATATAAATTGCTCTCATAAATTGAGAAACCAAAATTATGAGGTGAAATTTGAACATGTTTTTATAAACAAGTGAATCTATCTTCTTGTGTAATTWCACTTAAATTGTACTATTTTTAGAAATATTATTATTTAAATGAAATTTCTATGGAATTTTTCTTTTTGTGAAAACTCAATTTGTCTCATTTTTTTCTAGCAAGAATGTACATCTTGACCACAATCACGTGTTATAAGTTTCATGGATTTTGGATTTTTATTCATTGAGATCTTCATCATTAAAAATTGACCCCAAAATTTTCATTTTTTTACAATAATGGAATGAAAAACAAAAAATTCCATGTTTTCGAAACAATTTTCAATCAATAAGGTCTCAATTAATAATAATCGAAAATTCATGAAACTTATAACATGTGATTGTAGTCAAGATGTACATTCCTCCTAGAAAAAGAAACGAGACATTTTGAGTTTTCAAAACAAAAAAAATTCCATATAAATTTCATTTGAATAATAATAATTCTAAAAATAGTACATTTTAAGTGAAATTACACTCGAAGGTAGATTTCCTTTTGTACCAAAACAAGTCTAGATTTCACCTCATAATTTTAGTTTCTCAATTTATAAGAGCGATTTATATGGAGGCCAACAACTTTTATGAGTCACTGTACTAAGGTAAGACAACCCATTGCTGTTTTTAACCCATAGTGGTCACCTATGAAGTGGCCTCATTGTGGTATTTTTAGTTTTGTGAAATCCGGGCCACAATCAATGTCTTACATGATAGTGATGGAGTGATTAGTGACCACATAAGGTACTTCCAACTTTTCAGTATGAAATTCATTGCAAGGATTGACTTTTTAGGCATAATTTCATGTTAGAAAATATTGTGATTGCATTAGGTAGTGAGATGACCGTCATGGATTCAAATTTTGTTGGCTATGGGGTGGTCTACAGCCCTTGTTGGGCCATGGAAAACTAAACACTTCAAAAATTCTTAGCAAATTCATACTTTATCAAAAAGAATATAATATCAATTGCACTTGTTGTTTCTCACATTTGTCTTTAAGTGGGAAAAAAATTAAGAAATTTCAATAAGGTAGACTGCTCTTAAAGCGACCATCTCCTTGAAACCGACCCTATAAATAGATGTAGGATATCTACCTACAATAGTAGTTCCACGCAAATATTCGACCTTTACCTTCAATGTCCTCCAGTGTCCTCAAGGACCACTTGGCACGTACAATTTGGGAAGTCACTTATTTTGGATAGACAGTGCAAAAAGTGATCTTCAGTAGAGCATTGAAGCCCAGGCAAGGAAGAGACCCTGCCATTGAAAACTACAACTCAATGGAGATCTTAAGTCCAAGACCTGAATTTGCTATCGTGCATCTAATGCAGTAAAAAGGTAAAAAAGTGCAGTTACTAAAGAATTGAGCTTTGGAGGGTTAGAGTTAGGTTATAAAGTCACGGTTTCATGAACACAATGAACAGTACTATGCAATTTCTAAACATGGCTACAGCTTGATTTCATTATTCAACAATCTCAAGGGACACTTTGGGATTGTCATGGGAATCATGAAAGTCGCACTAGCATTCAATAGGACAACAATAGTCCCCCATGGTTAGGTTCACATTAAAGAGCCTTTGTTTTCCAATGTGACTTTACCTCTATTAATATATATTTTTTCCAACAAGTGATGTGGCCTTGTTTCATTTTCAAATCACCTTTTTTAATATCATTGTAAATCAAGTATTGACATTGAAAATACATTCTTCGAGTGTACCACATTTTTTGTTGAATAATCATGCTTTTCCTACTATCTTAAATTATAGAAAGCCCTTCCAAAGCTTAAGTTGATGAAGCCATGATAATCACCCTCCCATGATTTAATATTTCCCATACTATAGCCTAGATGATCAACGACATGGGTCTCTGATTGATGACAATGTGGAGCAACCATCACGACATTTSGGGGATGGCACCAATGCCTAGTATCTAGTGCTCCATGTTAGTTAATTCCATATTGTTCAACCATTTCTTTTAGTTCCAAAGTAAAATTTTGAGTTAAGGGTAGGACTCATGTTCTTCAATGGAGCCCATTCTTGAAAGAGGTGAAAATCAAGCATTGGATAATGGATATGGAGGGCACTTACAACTCAAATGATACAAGAATTTTGTTGATTGCTACGATCCTTTGATCTYATCAAGAAAAAAATTATGTTGAAAACAATCAAGTGACTAAAACTAAGCTTCAAGAAAGAAAGAAATTCCCTAAATTTTTTKATTACATTTTCACCAAAAATATTCTCAAACTACCATTTTTATTACAAGTCTCAAATTTTTGAAATAGAAAATTTGGGGACAAGTGTAACCATATAATCTTATAGTGCAATGGTTTGAAAAGATGTGGAAATTTTTTCAAAAATTTCCACCATGTTGATTGCAAGATATTAGCATTTGAATCAACATGAACCTATTTTTGGCCCTACAAAAATAGGGCAACTACGCTTCACAAGGTCACATTTGCATGCTAAAATGTCCATGTTAGTGGTGCTTTCTTTATTTCATTCTGCAAGGCAAGTTGGCTACATGTTTAAAAAAATTTAGATCTTTTGGAATCGTACAATATAGTAGAAAAAAGGAGAGAATGATTCAAAGTCCTAAATTGTTGATGATTTAGATATAGAGTTGAATAATGCCAATCTCAATTGTTATAATGGTATATTAAATAACCCAAATCCTACAATTATTGACTTTTTTCAAAGTATTGAAAATTGAGTTAAATAAAGGACTTCAAAGTTCTACAAGAGTAGAATATTTGTAACTGCCCACAAGCTAATACTCTTCACAACTTTCATCTCATTATTCAAAATGAATGATTCTTAGCTTTCCACATAAAATCTACAAAACCAATTTCAAATTTTTGTTTTGGAAAAAAGTTACTTTTTGAATTAGCCCAGACTACATGGCAAGTGCAAAAAAGTACATATTATACAATAACTTTTGAACCACGTCATTAAAAGTTATGAAAATTGTTGTGCCTTGAAGATATTCTTCATCCACATGTTGTGTGAAAATTTTAAGGACAAAAATAAAACTTCACTTGTCATGAGGTGCCCAAAATTTCTCGCAGCCTTTCGGAGAGCTCTTATTTCTCCTAATTTATATGTGGTTTCAACTTATTTCTTCAATATATTATGGAGAATTGCAAGTTGTTCGATCTACACATTTTGTGGTAAAAAGTTTGAAAGTTGAAGCCAAACCATTTGAGAAGATTTTGAAAAAGTTGATTAGGATGATTAGCATCTATCCTTCCCCAAACTCACCCACCCCAGAAGTAGACTCCTCTCCAATCTTTGTTSTAGGCCAGGTCACTTGTGGCTGTTCTCTTAGTACTTTAGCATTGGCAATGGAATCCTGTTGAATTAGTTTACAAAAAGAAGTAGAGTCCTCAGTCCTACAGGGATTAAAAGGGCTTAAGTACATTTTACTAGATGGTCCGTCCTTTTTTAAGGCAAATCACGGGGGCTGCAGTTGGGTTATTTACCTTGTGGGTCAAACCCCATTGTCAGCCAATGGTCATGCAGATTTGAATTTAGGATGTAGGGAAGCATAATTTATTTGGTTAGTGACCTTCCCTTTTTTTATTTTTTATTTATTTATTTATCCAGTTTTGAGAGGTTCGAGTAGGCACAAAGCAGAGACTGAACCATGTCAAAGTGTCCAAGCCAGCCAGATGACCACCTCTGACTTAATTTAAATACTGATACTGACTGACCTCGTTTAAATCCTAACTACCCATGGTTCGAATTCCCAGTGAGCTTAAAGCTGCCCAGTGCCCACCCGGGAGGCCCGGACCCCTGAGCAGAGTCCGTCCCTGGCTGCCYGGCCATTCCAATGAACTTCACTTACCAACCCTGGAGTCTGCTCCAAGTGCACCACAACCAAAGGGATGCCATTGGGACCATTTTCAAAGCAAAATGAATGTATAAGTAGATCTCAAATCAAGAGAAATTGGCAAACTTTGCTGAACAGTCGGGAAATGAAGTAAAATTGGCAAGCTTTACTCTTCCACTAATGAACATGTATGTATGCCTTTGAAGATTTTTCAATAATGAAATCTATCCTTTTTTCAGTGAAAATTGAAAGTTTTAAATAGTTAATCCTCACATTTGTCCAATTTGTTTTAGCACAACGGTCAAAGGAATTTAACTACCCATTGAGAAATGAGCGTGAAATTTCAAATCGATCATATTTGGTCGATTGGGCAGTTAGGGGTTAACTTAGCAACCCTGGAGTCTGCTCTGCTCTGCTCCCACTCCTCATGCAGCTGAGTGCACCACAACCCAAGGGATGGATGCCATTGGGGATCAGCCCTGAAGTTCAAATAAAGATATCTGAACTTTTGCATAGCCTAGCTAGCCTGCATCCCATCCCATCCCATCCCATCCCATCCCAATGTGCGTACACGTACAGTAAGTTAAGTTAACGGATTGGTGTGGGTTTCTATGTTATGATTTTTTTTGAATGTTTAAAATGTTGAGTTAGTCGAGACTGGCACTGACTGAACTGAAGCAGGGGTGCAGGCAGGCAGGCAGGCAGGCTTATTCTAACCTACAGAAAGCTTCAGTTAAGCTTAAGTTAGGGGCAAGGGAAAGGAAGGGAAGGGAAGGGAAGGGAAGGGGCCAGCCAGCCTGATTTTGGATTAAGTTAACTTTTATGTCCAGGAGGCCAGGCAGAGGGTTGCTGGGGCAGGGTTGTAAAATATGATTCCAGGTAAGGTAAGGTACGGGCATCTGTTCACTGGCAGGGTCAACTGAAAACTTCCCTAGTGGACGGAACAGTGCAGAGTTGACCTGCATGGATGCAACTCACATGGAGAGTGGAGAGGAGAAAAAAAAAAGAAATGGGAAGGGAAGGGAAGAGAAGGGAAGGAACTTATACTCGGGGTTAACCTAATAAGAGGTCATRGAGTTGAAAAACCCACACTCAAGGGCTAGAACCCGCAAACTGATGTGTCTGTGAGCAGCAGGCAGGGGTGGAGATAGAATAATTCTATCTTGAGGCTTCGGTTTCATTTGTTTCAATAAACGAAAAAAAATCAAAACGAAAAAAGAATCAAAACGAAAAACAACAAAAACTTTTAATTACTATGGGCTTTCTTGTGTCAAACAAGGACTTTATAAAAGTTGGGCCCAATTCCCTATATCCGAGCTCATATAGAGAACTTGCGAGGTCTCATCCCTATAAAGTCAAGGTTGACTAGATTGAGGTCCCGAGTTTAGGGAAAGAGAACTCCCTGGTGGGGATGCTCTTATCCTGATGGGCATAACTTAACTTATAGTAAGTTAGAGCATCCCCACCAAGTCTTCCGTATCCCTTTCCCTACTTTATTTCGAGACCTCGTATACAGATGAGACCTCGCGAATCYTGCAAACGAGGCTCCGGATATAGAACTGGGGCGCAACTTTTGGAGACTTCTGTAAAATTTGGGGATACAGAACGCGGAAAAGCTTGGTGCGATGAAAGTTCCGTATCCCTATCTGTACTTGAGGTCCTCTCCCTAAATTTTTAGGGATACGGAACTCAGTGGTGGGGTTGCTCTTAGAGCATCCCCACTAGGTCTTCCATATACGTTTCCATACTTTATTTTGAGACCTCGTATACAAATGAGACCTCGCGAATCTTGCAAATGAGGCTTTGGATATAGAATTGGGGCGCAACTTTTGGAGACTTTTGTAAAATTTGGGGATACAGAATGCGGAAAAGCTTGGTGGGGTGAAGGTTCCGTATCCCTATCTGTACTTGAGGTCATCTCCCGAAATTTTTAGGGGTACGGAACTCACTACACTAATGATGTTAAATAGTGGTAACTACACTAATTGATTTAAAACACCCATAAGTTTTTACTCTTAATGAATATTTTTACCAACTATAGGTACAAAGTTTTCCCAACTATAGAACTATTAGGATCCGTGCACTCAGTAAAAGTATTCATGAAGAGTAAAAACTTATAGTATTTCTAAAATAGTTGGTATGGGTACACTATTTAACATCATTAGTGTAGTGGGGGTGCTATATCAGGACTGTATGCAGCATAGCAGATCTCGCCCAGGTGGCCTTTGGGGACTTCAGTTCCCAGTTCGTTCGTTCCTTCCTAACTGAAGTATTTGACGGATTTCCCGTCCTGTCGTCGTCGTCGTCATCATCCGTCCCTCCGTCCCTCCATCCGTCCCTCTGTCCGTCCTTGGYTGTCTGGCTGTATGTTGCAGTCTCTCAGGTCCCATGGTCCTCCAATAATTTGAGGAAAAAGCACATAGAAGACGGGGACACGTAAGTAAAGTAAGTGAAGTGTTCCTCTTTTTCCATGGGCAGCGGAACACARGACTGGAACCAGACAAGGCAGGGCAGGGCAGCCAGGGACTCTGAGCCTGCCCCTGCTGCAAGGGAATTTGAAATTGCAATTGGCAAAGTCACTTCACACTGAGATCTTTCATTACAGGAGGGGGGGTGAGGGGATGGAGTGGAGGACAGCTGGACAGGGTCGGGAGGGCAACTTGAACTTACTTAGGGCAGGGAGGGCCGGGCAAATGGAGGGGAAGGACAGAAGTTCAACTTTTAACCCCTACAAGGCACATTTCGGGCAAAAATTGTCAAAAATTGTCACTTCTTAGGGCAGCAAGAAAAAAATCAAAAAAAGAATATTTTTTTTTTCAAAAATTCAATTGTACAAATTTGTATTAGACTTCTCTGGGAATGTGTGGAATTTTTTTAAGAAACATTGACCGCACATATTGAATAATTTTAATCTTCGAAGTTAGGTGAAAAAGTTTTTTCAACCTTGCCCGACAAGATCTRGAAAACTTCAACTCTTTGAAGAATGAGTTTTTGACACTGCGCATAGTTATTTTTTTGACAATTGCTCCTTATATCATGTAAATAACATACCTACCAAATATCAAAATTACAGAAAGAGTTTTACCWGAAGCTGCCCATAAAGTTTAGGGCATAATAACTTTTCATCCGGGCACATGATTGGAAAAAAAATAGATTTTCAACAAGAAGGTACATATTTACACATTATGTCCAAATTTCATGAACATCNGAAGCTGCCCATAAAGTTTAGGGCATAATAACTTTTCATCCGGGCACATGATTGGAAAAAAAATAGATTTTCAACAAGAAGGTACATATTTACACATTATGTCCAAATTTCATGAACATCCAACCAAAAATGACTTCATAGGAACCTACACCTAAGATTTCCTGAGTATGTTGAACGTACACTTGGTACTTTAGGGTTAAAATCAAACTTACTTACTTACTTACTTACTTATTAATTTATTAATTTATTTAATATTTTGTTTGAAAGAAATGGATGACGTTCAACTTAGTTTCCAGTTTGGTCCCGCCGGGCTGGCTGGGAACGCTAGCTGGGTGGAGTGCCTGTAAGGGAAGGTACGGGAAGGTACGAAAGGGCACTTGAAAGGCGAGGGACGTCACACAAGTTTCCCTTAACGTAAGTTAACTTGCCAAGGGGTGCAAGGCAAGGCGGGGCAGCATTGCAGCACTGAAGGACCACTCAGGGGACAGCTCATCAAAATGCCCATTAATCCACACTAATGGATTTGTGCAGGAGCAGGAGGAGGAGCAGCAGCAAGCGTACGAGAGACTAGACGAAGTTACGGTACGTTACGGGGAGGGGAGGGGAGGGCCGGAGGGAGTGCAGCTAGCAAGCTCAGCTCAGCTCAGCTGCAGGAAAGGAAAAGTAGTGAAGTAAGTTCCTGTCGCTAGCTGCACTCACTCACTCAAGCTCACTGCTCCAGTAGTCATTTCGGATGGCAGGACTCGCTCACGCAGTAATTACTGGCCTCTCCAGGCTACGAGTAGTAAGGCGGTAACTTGGTAGCTTAGCTTGGATTCGAAATTGATGACGCTCGAGTGCGCGCGGCTCACTGGCTGGGGGGGCCGGGAGGGGGAGGGGGAGGGGGAGGGGGAGGGGCAGGCAAGGCAAGGGAACGGAAGGGACTGGGCCACTGGGGGGGGGCGCTGGAAGTTAAGTAAGCTCGAGTTGTACTTAACTTACTGTACTGTACTGTACACACAGTGCGGGGAGTCATGCATTTTGAATGGGGACGGGGTTGGAATGCAACTGAATGCACCCAAATAATGTAAGTGAAAGGCAGCAAGTAGTTCCGTAGTAAGCTTATACTGTTACTGAACTGCTCTTGGACAAATGGAAATCTAGGGAAGGAAACTAATACTACGCTTAATAATGAAAAATTAGTGACGCTCTCTGCCTGCCTGCCTGTCTGAGTGAGGTGCAGCTTGCTCCACCCCGAGCCTCCGGTCCCTGAGGCTGGGGGGGAGAGGGCGTGCCAGGGCGAAGGCAGGCGATACGAGACCCACCGAGGCTGGCATTGCCTGGAAGCTTTGTTTCACTTTGATTTGTTAAGTTCGGCTTAGCCTGCAGTGAGGAGCGCGTGGGGGGGTTGCAACAAAGTTCTGGACTTCATTTCTTGAGCAAGAGTAACTTAACTGAAGTAGTTATTTGGTGTCGTCGTCGTCGTGATACGTGGGCATGCCACCCAGCGGTCAGCGGTCAGCACTCAGCACTAACTTGGAATCAATAACTAAGTTAAGAAGCGGTCTTAACTTCGTCTGGCTTGCCGGTCTGCCCTGCAGTTAGCGAGGGAGCGAGGCTATGGGGACCGGCTTCATTAATTCATTTCCCTCGTAACTTCAGACGATAGTAAAGTAGTAACTTACTTATAAGTTTTCGCCTTCGCAGGCTGGCTTGGCCATTGCTTGGAGTCGAGTCTATCAACAGGTACCWTACCTAGTTACGATTGATTCATCGTCGTTGCCATTGTCACTCTCCCCGCTGCTTACTCTTCCCGCTCCCTTGCTCGCTGGCTTGGTWGGCTGGCTGCTCATGTATGCGATGTGGCCTTTCTTTCCTCCAGTTCTTCCTCCGCACCTCGCCATCATCTTACTCCTGCTAGTCCAATATCCGCTGTGAGCCAAGTATACTCACAGCTAGCGTTTGTGCCCAGCTAGCACCGGAGACCTCTGAACTCTGAGGTTTCGCCAGAACTGCTCGCTGCGCTGCTGCATATATGCCTTGGAGAGTTTGTTGGTCAGTACGAGCTAGCTAGCTAGTACAGTGATCGTCCTGTACGTGGTAAAGAGCGTGGAGCTGGCAGCCAGGCCGGAGGATTGGGGTTTCGTTGCAGGTGGGTGTTATTTGTGTGTGTATCGCTTGATCCTGTGAGACTCATTCTTACTCTGCGAAGCAAGCAAGTATGCTGCTTATTGGATTTGTTGGCCGGGACATGTGGTGCCAATGTACGTTGTGTCGACAGACATTGGAATTAGCCAAGTGAGGTTAGGATGTTCGCTGTAGCTACAGTTTGTGTTAGCAGCTGCAGCATAATTTCGGTGCTCTACGTCGCTGTATATTGGGGGGCTCTACATTTGTCGACGATTACACATTTAAATGATTTGTGAGCGGTAGAGCTACGTCGCCGTGCAGCCAGCGAGCGCAGATACATGAAAGGCTGGCGATCAATGGGGGAAGGTCAGGTCGGGTCGGGTCAGGTATGGCGTGGGGATCAGTGTGAGGCCGGGGTTTGCTTAATTTCTTGAGTGATATATTGTTCCGTTTTGATGGTGTGCTGCGCGCTTCTCCCTGACCGACATACATACATCGCRCGACAGGCGGAGTCGAGAAGCGAGCGAAGTTGCGGGGGACTGAGAGCGGGGGTTAGGAATGGCTCGCCATTGATTGGGGCGAACCTAGCTAGCTTCTTCGAGAGGACGCTGAAGGCCTGAAGTAGTTGTATGTCGCGGCGCTCTAGCTTGTTCTACAGCAGTTGATTTGTTTGTTGCAACATTAATTAGTGATTGTTGACTCTTCTGCAAGAGCTTCAAATACACATTGACCAAGGCAACCAACCGTGAAGAGTACTCCATTCCTCGACTAAGGGGTTGGCATCGTGATGCAGGGGTTCGCCCCACGCTCGACCCGTGAACGTTGTTCCTGGGCCTCACTGTAATTAGATTTCGCCTACACAGAGCAGCCACGTTGTAGTGTCCGATTTCTCGCTCGCTCGCTCTTAGAAGTAGCTTGCCCCTCTAAAATTGTACGCCCTTGATTTGGTGACCGGTTGAGGAATTGGGAGCATACGGGTGCGGCTAGTGAAGATCAAGTTATTGGTTTTAGGCTTTGAGTGTATTTGCCCTTGCAGCACGCCATCCTGTCCAAGTGGCCAGTGCCGTGGTGGGTTTGTGACGCTCGCTTCACAGAACAGAGCTTGGTCGGAAGGGCGTAGACCTGCGGGTTTGATTTGATTCCTTTCCGGGCATATTTTGTAGTGCCAAAACATGATCCATCCGGTGGGGTGCATGACAGCAAACCATCMTTACTTGTCGATGTTGACTTTCGTCCTCGCTCGGATGCGCCAATTTTAGATTGAAAATGTAGTTGCTGGGCGCGGCTTGGAGGCCATTTGTAGAAGTTTGCAGATTGCAGCAGCATTCGATCTCTCATTGGCTGGGCTTCGGATCCGTGGACCCTTTTCTTTCTACCTTCTTAACTCCAATTGATTCTCCCCACAGGCCACGGGAGTTTAGTTTAGTTGCCGCCTTTTATGTCCGCACATGGGCCTCACGGAGAGAAAAACTCCATTTCTCATTGATGAGTGGCTTTGGCGCGGGCTAGGAGTCTGCGATGTACTGTTCWCTATAGGCAGGGATGCTGAGGATTCCTTCAGCGCTCTTTTTGTGCAATGGGTGGTTCTTTCACCATTGTTAATGGGTGATGGGTGGAATGGACCGTGCCTTTCTGTGTATGTGATGGGGTGCCACCACTTCTTTCCTGCCTGCCTCTTCCATATGCTTGAGGCTTAGTTGTGATTTTCTTCTATGTCTCTCAAGGCCCTACTCTCTTCTCTACACGGCATTCCAATGAAGGGAGGACAAATTCTGTCACTTTTTACTGACCTCTAGTGCATGCTCTTGTCACAGGATCGAGGATAGAACTCAGGTGACGCCAACGACATCAATTCTGTTCAAGGGAAACTATAGATCCAGCTACGGTCAGGCAGACATGTAGGTTATGGACACTTGGATTCAATTTCGATACCAAAAATCCACAGAATCTTGTTGGGTATCACGCACAGTAGAGATGTGCTGGTAAAGATTCACGGCGGCAATCCGGATTGCACAACGGGCCCCCTCCCCGGGCTCAACTTTGTGACCTGYGAAACAGTGGCAAGAATCTGCAGCGTCTTCTTTGGGACGCAGGTTCGCAGTCAGGTCATCTCTGATGTGACCCCCTTGAGAAGATAGCTGACGTGCTAGCTGGGCCTTCACAGCACTGGATCCGACTATGCTTATCGGTATCGATTTGTAGGTGAGGCTCAGTGTTCGAATTGACCTGAGTTCTCACAATTCAGTGCTCTACACTGACAGAGTAATTGTACTCAATGTCTTCCCAGAGCTAATTTCTATTCTATTCCTCCTCTTCGTCTTCAGTGGCTAGCTGATTCCATTAACAGACATCTGACTTCGGTGAGTACCGATAAATAAGTTGCAGGAATTAGAAGCACAAGAACTTCAGCCCAGAACGTTTGGTCGCCATCAGCTATGGAGAAGTCCTCAGATAAGGAGAGCTCCAGGCGGAGCTGGCCATGGAAGAGGAAGTCCAATGACAAAATATCCGCTGCGCCGGAGCTAGGCCCCTCTCCCGTTCCATCGAAATCCTATGACAACCACCAGGTTTATTGTATTGTTGTATACTTCTTAGAATGACAGGAAAAAATGTGAATCGGGAGTGTATATTCCCACTTCTAAAAGCATTATTCAATCATATGTACGTGATTAATATAAAATAAGTTTCAATTAAATTTCTCTCTTAAGTAAGTATGAACGGTGAGTTGACGATGTCGTTGGTTGTAATTGATTCAGATTTGGGAGTACCGGCAACCAGACGTTCCGAGTCACCAGCGCCATCAGTCCCCCATGAAGGCTCCCGGGCTGTCGGAGCGCAACCGCATGGCTGTGGATGAGGCGAAAGGCCAGTGGCTGCAATCCGAGGAGAGAGCCAAAGGTCTGTCGGAGAAACTGTCCTCGGCACTGGCGGACATCACCGCCAAAGATAATCTCGTCAAGCAACACGTCAAAGTGGCGGAAGAGGCCGTCTCGGGTACGTACCCCTTAATTAATTCGTACAGGCTGGAATTCAATTGACAATACATACATAGAACGTATTCGATACATCTGACTGCATTTTTTCATCTCCAGAAACATACTACTTATTTACCATGATTAATTATAATCAGTGAGCAATGATCATAAATTAATTAATGCGTGCATCCATCCCTCCATTCTGGCTTCTAATGTGGGTGGTCATTTCATGTATGTCAGGTTGGGAGAAAGCCGAAGCTGAAGCGGTGTCCTTGAAAGCCCAACTGGATTCTGCTCTCCAGCAGAAACTGGTCACTGAAGACCGAGTGGCGCATTTGGATGGGGCTTTGAAGGAATGTATGAAGCAACTCCGACTCCTCCGCGAGGAAAACGAGCAACGCATTCACGACACCTTGCTGAAGAAAACGCGAGAGTATGACAAACTACGACAGGAGATGGACACCAAGTTGGCCGAATCGTCCCATTTTTTGTCCGAGACCCGATCGGAGCTCCTGGAATCAAGAGCGGAAGTGACTGCTCTCAACCATGCTTTACAGGTAAGCGCGAGCTAGTGAGCYTGTCTTTGTCTGTTATCACGTRCTTTCTTGCCGCCTGTATAGAGGTTGGAACACCGGCCAATCGAGCCCAGGCGAGCTAGCTCGGTTTCACGCAGGCAGCTCAATCATGCTCGAAGTCGCTTGCTTCTAAGTTAGCATTCGTAGATATGCAATGGTCCGGTCAGACAAATAACCGTCTCTCTGTGTACGTGTTGYTTTTGGAAATGTCAGGAGCGGTTGCGAACTGTTGCGGAGATCGGTGACGCCAAAGCACGAGCTGAAACGGACATTAAAGTGCTCCAGGTATGTATGAGGTTTGGAACATTTGAAGGATTATTCACGGAAGCGCAAATTGAGTACTGGTAGTTAGCTATGTACCTGAAAAGTATATAGAGTAGTCCAATTCATGTAGGGATTGGAGAACGATGTCTAAACTGCTGCCTCATACCCTATACACTCACAGTGATCATTATCTGAGACGATAGCTTGGGTACGCAAGTTCACTTCTAATTAAGCCTTCATTCAAACTTATTAATGGAGATTTCCACATGTACTACGTGTATTGATCGATCTGTACGTGTTGGGTGTTCAATCCAGGTGAGGCTGGAAACAATGGAGAAAGACAACTCCCAACTCAAGTATGAGGTCCATGTCCTCAACAAAGAGCTTGATATTCGAAGCCAAGAGCGAGAATACGAACGAAAAGCAGTGGACTTGGCCTCCAAACAACACCTCGAGAGTGTGAAGAAGATTGCAAAGCTTGAGGAGGAATGCAATCGCCTTCGCCTCTTGGTCCGCAAAAAACTTCCAGGTATTCCTTTCTTCTCTTTTTCTTCACTTRTAGACGTAAAGTTTCTATTTGTTACCGTTATAAAGAAGGTAAAAGAATCATTYGGGTCAACTAGAATGAAGGGTAACAATCTCTTCTTGTGTCTGATGCATTGCAGGCWCGCAACTCCCATTTTTATATGCCTRCCTTTATTTCAATAATTTCTTATCAATGATGCAATTAAGTTAATGCATTGCCAAATGATTTTACTCATTGTAGTCTCGCATACGTACATTGGCTTGTAGCCATTTCATAGAGGAATCCCAAAACGGTGTCTTTTAAGAAAAATCGTTGATGGAGAAAAATTCTTGAACAGACCTAATTATGAGTTAACCTAAATTCTTTTTTGAATTTTGGCACATTTTTGCTGACAGCGCTCAGTTCATCACCACTGGTTTCTTACATCTGTTTTAAATGCTTAAGATAATATTTCTGCTCTTAATTGTTCATACTAACCTATTAAGTCTACAAAGCTAGCTTTTCAAGGAKCCCTGTGAATCTGTCGATCTGTCTTCAATATGTGAGTTGCAAGCTTACCGGGGTGCGTCTGAATGTCTGATGGAGCTTGCCATATGCTAGATCGTGAAGTCCATGCATCCAGAAGTGGATAGATGCACGCTCTGAAAATCGCTCTGATTTGGATTTTGATATTGACTCTAAATGGCTGCCTAGCTTTTTTTTTAATCATTCCAGCACTTATAAGGTGACTCGATCACCAGTGAGTGCTATAAGTAAGTAAGTCTTAACTAATTTAATTGATGTTTTGCTCTTTGCAGGCCCAGCAGCCATCCAAAGAATGAGAMTGGAAGTGGAGGGGGTACCCAAAGATCCGGCGGAGAGGAGGCGTAGGTCCGTGAGCCGGAGTGGCAGCGCTTTGGACTTGTCCGCTGTGAACGACGCCATGCAAGAAAATGGCCGTGACGGGGGGCACACCCACGAAGCCCAAATGTTGGCGGAGCGGGTGGTGGCCATGGATGAGGAGATGAAGATGTTGAAGGAAGCCCTGTCCCAGAGAAATGGGGAGAATCAAGCTGCTCGCCTTTTGTGCTCCAAAACCTCAGCCCAGCTCGCTGCTGTGGAGGAAGAACTCAAAAMGTCKCGGCAGCTCAACGGTACTAATTAACTTAAATAGTTACTCATGATGATCCATTCATTCTCCATTGTACGTTCTAAATTCTTATCTCTTCACGAATTATGAAAAGTTCGTTCACTTCCGACCGGTCGGTGTTCTCCAGAATTCTCTGATCCGTACGTCTTGTCCGATGGACTAACCAATGCTAATTGAATTAATGCTCATATTGTGAGAATCCACTTGAGGTCCATTTCGATGCCTTGATACCTACCTAATGTTTGTGGCAGCTGGCTGCCCTTCCATTCTATCTACCTCTACAACTATCTAATGATCATGAAAAAATCTATCGAATGATATATTCACTGAACACGCGATTTTCTTGCTTGCTTGCAGAGGCGTTGAAGATTGCAGCATCCAGTAAGCCAGTGCCCAGCGTCGGCTTCTCCCCTTCGTCGGATCTGCAAAGCAGGAAGAGTGGCTCCTTGTTTGACATGGCAAGAGATGCAGCCKTGAGTACTACTGCGAGAAGCAGTATCAACGACCCCTCGGACAACTACAGGAGAGAGTCTCAGAACTTTGAACTGATGGATGACTTTGCGGAGATGGAGCGTCTGGCCATGAGCGCGACCCTGACCGAACCCACGACGTCCGCGATGAAACTCCAGGACTTGGAAGAGGCGCTGGCGTCCAGGACTCGAGAGCTCGAGGGAAAGTCGCACGACTTACGAGTGGCCGAGCAACTGTGTCAGGAGCTCCGGGCCAAGCTGAAAGAAAGCGAGAAGCAACTGCATGGGCTCCAGTCCCACAACGCAAGCAATGCGGCCTGCATCGTGAAACTGCAAGAAGAGCTGGATCTGTTGGCGGAGCGAGAACGAGGAAGAAGTGGCAGCAGCAGCCACAGTGCGAGTGCGGCAACGCCATCCAAGAGGCTCTCCGGATACACGTTGAAAGACATTTTGGGCAGGGCCAAGACCCCCGACGAGGGCAGAGCAACTCCCGAGGCGGCGAGCTCATCTGAAGGGGCCTTGCACGACGAGCAAGCCTCCGTTTCGGACGCCGAGTCCAAGGTAAGTGACAGCCACTCGATCGATCGATCTTGGAACTACTGCCCACAATGTACTTGGCAGGCAGGCCTGATTTCATATTCCACGCACTTACTTTTATTGATTGTTGCTGGCTAGCTGCATGATCTCCAAAGGTTCAATCCACATTTATTTATTTACCAACCATTTCTTTCTCCTGCTACTTGTGATGGTCGGTGATGCATATGAGCTCAAAGTTCTGGCTACCGTACGTAAGTAACTCCATTTCGTGTTCCGTTGTAAATGCAGACAAGCACTGGTCACTTGGAGCTTTCCTTYGCAGTACGCAAAATTGTGCATGTTGCGGAAATGCTGGCTCAGACCAGTGGATATGATTACACTCCATCCTTTCCGGGCGAGACCAACGCCACTAACAGTGAGATTTCCCTGCAACTGGATTGGCACAATCATGACTTGAAGAAAGTCATGCGCAATCTAGTGCATGTGAGTAACGATTTTATGCAGGGGAAGTCTGATATTGTGGATTTCACAGTCGAACTGGGAACAGTCTTGGATTACATTTTGGCACACAAGCCCCTTTCTCCCCGAGTGGCCTGCTTGGTCGATCCTGCCAACAAAGATCTTCACTTGATGCGGGAGCAATGCGCATTGTTTGATGCGGAGCTTGAGCGTCTCCGATCAGAGAAGGTGGCGGACATCTCGAGTACCCCGTTGAAGGCTGTCGAACGCGTTGAATCCCTCAGAACGCCCCCACGAGACTTCAAGTTACTCCGTGCGCGTTCTCCCTTACAAATTCAGGTATTCTCGGACGTTCTTCTGCAGTGACGAAGCTGCTGSCAGGGGAATAAGGGAATTATTTCCTTTGCAACTTTCAATTGTAGTAACTCTAGGCTAATTGAAACYAGAGAGTAGAAGGCTCATGAAGTCTAATTTAAGGGCTGATTCCACATCTGGAGGGGTTGGACCTACAAGGTGAATCCTCTATTAAAAAATGATTTTCTAACCGTAATCGCAAGCATAGTCAGCCTGCTTTAATTAATCTGTCTAAAGGTATCTTTTCTAAAGTAGTACACAGACAGGGGAAGAAASAGTGGGAGAGTGGGTATCCTTGGCTTCATGGGATCCATTTTGTTCTTTCAATAAAGTTCAAAAACAAAGTCATGTTAGTACAGCAGTTGGGTTTTGGTATTCATGCGCTGGGGATGTATATTTACCCTACTCGATCGATCGGAAATTGGGAGAGGAGGGACTCCCTACACCCCGACCGATCAGTTTTAACCCCAAAGGGCCATAGGCCYATTTTTTTATGCCTTGCTCGGAGTAGCAAGTTAGTCTGCTATGAGTGAATGTCACTTGCACGAGGTCGGGATTTTAATCGATTCTATAAGTAGGATTTGCTGACTCTTGAACACAGGAAAACGTTGCTAATAATTTAATTTATATATTTGTGTTTCCATGATATATAGCATGGTGGTGATTCTCCCATCGCGAACACTAGCAGGAAGGAGGATGATTTGATTGAAGAAGAGCTGATGGTGCTTTCTTCTCCGAATCCTGCCCTCCGAGCGGCAAGTGGGGAGCTCACAAGATTGCGAGACAGRGTGGCAGGATTGGAGAGGGAACTTCAGGGCGAACGACAGCGGCATCAAGGCGTTTCTACCAAGCTAGGCGACCACCACCAACATCATCAGGTCCAAAGGTATTCAAAGAATTGTGTACTACTACGAATTATGTACTGCTAGAATTAGTTCCTTGATATCCTCTTCTTGCCATGGCTCAGCTAGCATTAATGCCAACGATGGTGATAGTGAACTAGCCTTTACTCGCAAAGTGTACTAATAAATGAACTGGTARTTATTGCCCATCCAGTGATCCATAGAGGGCTGGTCCAGCAGCATAAAATGGACTAAGAGCATCTGCAATCGATCCGGGAAAGCCCACTGTATCGGTACTGTACAGGGTGGTTTGGCATTTCTAATTAAAAACTAGCTCCAATGCAACCGGGAAGGGGCCTCCACTTTCACGGTCTCGGTCTCGGTATGACACCACTCGTTATCGGCAAATTTGGAAAATGTTCACGGTCGCGGTAGTTGGCTCGGTGTAATAATAACCATTGTTGTCAACGCTTTTCAAGCATATGTGTGTTAATCAATGCAATCCTTCCTCGTTTTCATGGAAAGCCTTTTTATAATGGAGATTTTTTTCTTTCTTTCTTTTTATAAAGTACATTTGACGTTTGGATTGACGGCTTTGCATTGGGTCATTTTTTCCAAAATAAAATCCGGTACTGCCGCTGCTTGCATTGCAGATGCCCTAACGCATATCGGAATGAATGAATGAATGAGTAAGTGCTGGCTTATCAATTGTGTCGGATCAGATCAAGGGCATTAAATAAATGAGTTCTGACCACATTTTTATCCTCTGGTGGAACTTTTTCAGAGAAGGCAACGCCGTGAGTAGTGAGATGTCCGGCGGATCACACAGGGATTTGTCAAGTCACTCGACCTCCGAAGAAGATGAAGATGGAAAGTCTGAACAGGTACTTCATTTCGACTTTCGGCCATATTCATTCTCTTGTCTCGTGTATGTAGTGACAGCAACATGGATCCAATYCTCATAAAATGATATATTAAATAAGTTGCCATTGTGACTTCATTGGGATGTATCCAGAACTAACTTCGATAAAGATGAAGTTAGTCTGATTCATTAACTGTGAAAAATAAAATCGAGGTGTTCAGCCTCGTACATAGAGGTAATTCGCTAATTCGCTRATTCGCTACATTAATTTAACCTCACTATTTGATTGCATACATACATGGGCCATTTGTATAGTTGGCAATTGATCCTCTGAACCTCATAAGAAATCAAGTGAGTGAATGCATATGAATGATTCCTTCAATCTTCTGCCTGCGCGCAGCTGTCCATGACGACAACRCCGCACTCCAAAACGCATGAGCGACAAGACCGCGACGTGCAAGCCGCAGCGCTGGCGGAGTGCCAGAGAACCATTCTAGCGCTGGGAAAGCAGCTCAAGGGCTTGGGGACCGTGGCGTCGCAGGGCCAGGAAGAACGAGAAACGTCGCCCAAGTCCACCAACTCTTCCAGGTCCATTGAGAAAATGACGGAAAATATGGAGCTGCTGCGCTGGCAGACTGAAGCAGCAGCAGCAACAGCAACTGCAGCCGCTGAGGACGGAGCTGTTTTACTCCCAGCGGCGGCTGGGTCCGCCAACGAGCACGGTAGCCCCTACACCACGGGCGCGCTCAGCGAGCACGGCCACCATTGGGCCAGCACGCCCAGTCCACGGCGAGCCCACCGGAGCCCAAGCCCTGCGGGGGCCCGCCGCACGAGCACTGCCATCGTCCCGGGCATCGTGCATCCGACGCGGGGCAATGAAAGCCCGGGCATGTCCATGAGCCGCGCTGCGGCTGCGGTAGCTGGGCTGGACTACGCGAGTGACGTGCCTGGGCCCGTGACCCCCAAAGCGCCCTCGCCGGCTCGTTCGGAGGTCCAGTGTGGGAGTTCTTCTGCCGYGGGCTCCGTGCCGGGATCCCCCTCCCGCTCCTCCACCCCCACGCCCTGGGCCTTGCGCTCTCGCGCCAGCAAAGATCGCGATGCCGACGCCCACACGGACTCTGATGCTTCGGTGGACAAGAGCGCGCGCGGCAGCTCCAGCTTCAGTCGATTCTACTCCCGTACCAGAAGTGGCAGCGTCGGGGGATCCTTTGGATGAGCGAGCTCGGCTCGGCTTGGCTCGGCTCTCGATCGTGTGGTACGGTACGGGGTCCATCTTCATTACACATACCTAGCTAGCTACTTGTATGCATGCATGCATGCATGTCCAAGCCAATTCATTCCGTCTCCCCCCCCCCTGCCAGGCCAGAAGCCGGCCTCATCGATCGAGCCCAATTTATGACCAATATGGTTCCTCTGAAAATGTATGCTTGCTTGCTTGCTAGCTAGCTGCAGGCAAATGCCAGCTTGCATTTGATTTCCAGACGCCGAATTGAATTCCGCAATGGATGCTTAATTGCTGCACTACAGGCAATAGATAGATGCAAGCCGAAGATAGAAATTAAAGACTTTCACTAGGCTAGCTGGATCGACAATAGGCAAGACCGCGACGTCCACGACGACCACGTCGAGATCTCACAATGGTTCATGCACGGATGTATTTCAAGCCAGGCAAGACGAAGACTTGAACTGCAAGTTGGGGATTCCTAGCAAGCACGAATTCTATAGATAGACTCATTGGAAATCCTGATTCTGGTGTTTCCGGTTAACTTTACTTTTGAGCGGACCGACGGACTCACTTTGGTTGAAGCAGAGCCTAGCTAGCTAGCTGGGCAYAAGTAGAAGTCCAGTAGTTCGATCGGATCGGTATTTCTGGAAGTTAGTTGATATTTCTTTCGKGGTGGTACGTACACAAGGCCTTCAATTTTCATTTGCACTTGTAAGCAGGGAGCGGGTAGTCCTGGTGTTGAGCGAGGGCTCAAGGAGCCGAGTGTAGCCTGCCTGCGTACGCCTTGTGTGGTGGCTGGGTCGACGGATCGGATGGACATCTTCCGTTTGGCGGTGTCTCATTCAAATTCTATTAGTCGCACGCGGTGGGCTCACGAACTTCTGCACTAGCAGATAGCTAGTCATCGAATTAGTTAGCTAGGATTTCTTCAGTTTAGACTTGGCGATGATCATGTAATTAAAGAATTAAAGGTGTTTTCAACGCCCAGGCTACTTCCAAGTGCGCCGGGAAGTCCCTGTACGTACTCCTGCTGCATGCTGTGGGCATTTAGTATTTCCGTGCTGCACTGGTCAGCATCAGGAGTAGCAGGTTATACTTTACTTAACTTACTATGTAAAGCCCATCTGATCAAATAAAGTCTTATCTCCAGATTGTGGCATTCACTGMATTGACACTGAAATGTGCTTCATWTTAAAATTCGATTGTCTGAGCCTGTTGCTGTAATTGCTATGGTGCCCCCACGTAGGTAWGTTTATGGCATTCTCTTCTCAGTGTCATTAGCAGTTGTTGGAGCCTTAACTTACCTGTCGCAGTTTGTGTACCAAAAGAGAGGTGGAGTAATTGTTGTAGGACACCAGTCAGTCCGTCTCAGAACTGGACAGAATCAAGTGAGGAAAGAAATCGTGAACCTTGGAATTTTAGTGTCAGTTGTACAGGCAGCTTCATCAGGAACCAGTTTCACGGGCCCTGCGGCATTTGTGGATTTCTCTCGGCACTGGTATGTAGCACATTGTTTCTCTACCGGTGTACCAGATGATACAAGCTGCTTCGTTAAGTTCTAATTCATCATTGCAAGACTTGTTTATGACTTTGCTACTTCTGTCCTTACAGAGACTTAATTGATAGTACATGGTTGACTACATGTTGAAGGTTGTTCACCCCTATCAAAAAGGTGACAAAGCTCACAACTGAGTGAAGGCTTTGGCATTCACAACAGGGTCGTCACAAGAAAGGGTGTCCCCAAAGCATAGCTTTTTGCACCATACTCATTTTTTCTTTAGGTACTTTAAAATTAGGAAAACGTTTATTTAAAAAAAGTTAAAAGCATGTTTCATGTATACACCTGGAAAGAAAATCATAGAAAAATTCTCTATGCGGAAGAACTAGAAAAGTGCAAAATCTCATGAAAAGAGTCAGTTTCATTGTAGTTTCACAATTAGATTAATAAAAAAAAATAGGAAAAAAAATTCTTAAAAAAAACTAAAAGATGGACATTTGGAAAGAGTTGATAGTGATGAGATATCACCAAAAGAATGATCTTAGAACCATCTTCAATGTTCAAAAATTGCGCACAATGAGTGTTGTTTGCACTCATGTAGAGGACATAAAATAGCATACTTTCATATTTCCTTTGGTAGATTTATGCTTTCCTACTATGCAAACAAACAATGACAATTTCATTTCCTAATTGTTAAAATTTGGGGGCTAGTAACGTAGCAAAAACCCTTAAGCCTCAAAGTGTGACAAATTAACAAAATTAACTTTTAAATATAAAATGATTCTATTTATTTCTAAAAAATAAGGGATTTGATTACCATAATGTTAGACATGTTTGTTAAAAATTTCATGTTCATTGGACTTGTGCTTCAAATGTTATAGTGAACAATAAGAGAGTATACTTCCATGATTGCATGTGATGGGAAATACTACCACCCTCTCTTGCAACAACTCAACAATAGTTGTCTAGATTGCGCTATTGTTTTATTGAACCATCTTATTTGGGGTTGTGATCAAAAAATTACGAAGCCTAGAGATTGCAATTGAGTCATGAATTTTGATTTTAATTTAACATTTGCATTAGAAGTTGTCGAGATTCTATAATTTCATTGAGTTGCGGTTGTAATTGAACTTGTGTTGGATATTCAATAGCACTTGGGGGATTCCATTAAGCTTGCGATTGGC
The DNA here is from genome assembly GCA_006891605.1 of Pleurozium schreberi. Lineage (NCBI taxonomy): Eukaryota > Viridiplantae > Streptophyta > Bryopsida > Hypnales > Hylocomiaceae > Pleurozium > Pleurozium schreberi. Next base: position 7,218 of record VACF01002569.1, on the reverse strand, counting down.
AAAGTTTGTGATTTTGTCGTAGGAAGCTTGAATTGTAGTTTTATATAAGAATTCTATTGAAGTGTGAGTGTGGTAGTATTAACATTCACAAGGTGGTGATGGTGTTGTTGGACCCCTACCTCTACAACATATGAGACTTTGTTTAGTCCAAATTGAAAATGCAGTAGAATATGTCATGACAGAGTAGCCAAGACTRCAAGCGAATATGTTTCCTTGCAAGTAAGAACTAAAAATGTAACTTGAAAGAGACCAATAAYCCATGCTTTATACAATGGAAGTTACAATTATTGTAGAGTGAAGATTGGTTCCCTTCTCATTGATACTCCTCTTTTCTAACATGTTACTAGCACYTTGAAATTTTCCTTCAACCAATGCCACAAACATTACAACAACTATCTTCATTCTGCATCTTTAAGAACCCTTATTGCCTAACCCCCAAAATCCTGTGAAACCAACACTATTTCCCAACTTGCTAATAATGTAGGTGGGAACGACCACATGCGTCACTTATGACACATCACCTAAACTTTCCATAACAACCCATCAATAGGAACATCCGCTATTTTTAAACAAAACTACATTGAATAGGGATATTAAGGGGACCAAAATAATAAAGGGACTTACCCTAAAAAACTTACCTCACAGTAGAAACAAACATGTATTTTTGTAGCTTAGAGTTAGGGTTTGGTTAGCATGTGAACTTCTTTTGTTTTGCRCTGGACTGTTCCAATCTTTGCTTGTGTGCAGTAATCTTGGTTAGGGTTTATGAAGCCCATGAACTTCTTGTGTTTTGCAATCAGCAATCACTAGAAGAAACCCGTGTTTTCTTGGATGCCAGGTTTTGGCATCGGGATGTCCAGTTTGACGTCCCAGTCGACGTCCAAAAAACCGTGCTAGATTGGACATGCCATTTGCACGCCATGTCCAAGCAGATTTTCACGATTTTGACTTGGACATCAGCTATGACATTGGTCAACGGGGGTTCAGGAGTTCGACATCTAGCGTCTACCTAAGCGCGGGAAAGCCAACGTGGTACTTTTTTCATCCGTTGCCCGTCCATGATGTGTCATCCAACGTGTCATGCCATGTGGCAACTCAAAAATTGGCTAACGTGGCAACATTTTGGAGCAACCTCATTGGTCATTTAAGAAATGCAGGGATGTCCTCAAAGACATCAATGTAGACGTGCTGACGTCTATATTGATGTTTTGTTGGACATCCTCTGTCTGCATTTTGTGTCACCCATTGTTGTGGACGTTTTTTATGACATCACAATGTTTGGTGTGATGTTTGTATGAAGCATCACGACATGATGATGTTTTTTGCAACATCACAACGTCTGGTGTGGTGTCACAAAAGTGTAACTACATGTTAGACCCATATGCAGTTTGAAAATAACATGTTATATACAATATACTATACACCATATATACAATACAAAATACAAAATGTACCATACAATTGATACAAGATACACCATACAAAATATGCCATACGCCATACACCATACACCATACAAAATACGGCATACAAAATACAGCATACAAAATACACCATGTATAATACACAATGTTTGGCTTTGAAAGCCACTTACCTTTGAGTATGTGGAGAGGAGAGGATGAGTCCGTTTCACATAGAATTTCAGACCCCATTTAAGCATAGTATAGTAATTTTTTTCAAAAAAATTACAACTAAGAAAAGTTGGTAAATAGATCTAAGTTTCATCTCCAAAAATCCGTTTGAGATTTCAAGCCTTGAATCAAAAGTTATGGACAAATTTCAAAGAGTGATTGGAGTGAACAATTTTTTTGACGTTTTCTTTGACATAATTTGACATCCTTTCAAAATTTAATGTATTCAAGTGTATTAAATGCAGATTGAATTATTAATTTTTATTGTCTCTCGAAACATTGAAGTTGCATGGCAGTATTGTAGAAACATGCCATCAATCAGGCCCTAGTTTTCCCATGTGGACCCAATTAATGTAAAGTCCTTGGGTCAGATTCTAGGGCCCAATTTCCAATTCATGTGCTCTTGGATTTTCTCAATGCCCAATATAAAATTAATTTCATCCGTGTTTAAGTTTTACTTACTTTTTCTAATAAAAAATTAAATAAAAGTTTATTTATTTTTTCATTTTTTCATTTTTTTCCCTATTTATTTTATTTCAAAAATAAATAATCTTTTTTTTGATAAATTATTATTATTATCTTTCTTCCTATCTTTTGTATTTAAAAAATAAAAAAGTAAATTACTTTATTTTTTGGGGGAATTTTTCCTAGTCCTTTCTAAAATTTATACATGGCGTTTTTTTTATTTTTTCAAAACCATATTTAAATGAAAGCAGACTTCATACTTCATACTTTCATCATCTAAATGTAGATCCTAGAAGAAACCCGTGTTTCTCTAGATGCCGGGTTTCAGCATTGAGATGCTGAGTTTGATGTCCTACTACGTCCAACGTGACGTCCAAAAAATTCCCAAAAATGAAGTTGAAGACACTTGACATATCTGTAGACGTCTAATGGATGCACTGCGCTATCCATGTTAGTGTTTCCCATGAGGAATCTATACCTTCGAAATAGTGATTGTGGACGTTAACTGGGAGTTGTTGACGTCATGTGTGTGGAGAACGTTGTCCATGGATAAGAATTTTTTGGAATGCTTGTATAGAATGCTTCAGGTGCGCTCAATAGATGAACACCTGGTTCATAGGAAAAGTTCATTTCATTACATCTCTCTGTACCTAGAAAAGAATAATGTTGTGGCAATTTTCAACGTACATTTTGTGCACAATTGTGTTTCATGTTCCATTGCACATTTGCATCCAATGTGCTACATGTAATCATGATTAGGGCCTATGAAACCCAGAAAAAAAAGGCGCAAAGAATAAAATATTTTACGAACCTCGTCAGTATGGGTAGCACACATGGAAGCACTCGCTCTTGTTGTGGCACGTTGCATTCCCCAAAGTAGAGGTCATGTCCTCTTCAGGTGGACATTGCTGCAAACATGTTTCCTGGCTTGGAAGACATTAGGTTGTTCACTTTGATGTTGCAGAGAACGCAATGGGCAGTGTCGGAGTCCATATTCGGCGAACACAACAAGTTAGGATTCGTTTGTGTTATTATAGGGTAGATTTTTCAAAATTTTAGAATAGAAATCCGGAAGTAGATACGGAAATAGTTCCGGAAGTAGTTAGAAGACATTCCGGAAATATGTGGGTAATTACGGATTTTCCGTAATTATGGATCCAGTCCGGATCCGGAAATTTGACGGAAGCCGGAATTCACAGACCTACAAAATATAGGTCCGACCTGTGAAACTAGGTCCCCGTTACGGAATTTATTACTAGTTTGGAATTGTTGCCGGAGCACTGGGTACTTAACCGTCCCTTGTTTCCGTCATTTCTCTTTTTCTCCGCGGAGTTTACTCCTGTGCTCGTGATAGTTGAGAGAAAGGGTGGTGAGATAGTGATCGCAACGGTGGGGTTGGTGAATCCGCACGGATCCGGCTCACACTGTTAGGGTTTTTGGTATGGCGGAAAGTAGTCAACGNGAATAATGTTGTGGCAATTTTCAACGTACATTTTGTGCACAATTGTGTTTCATGTTCCATTGCACATTTGCATCCAATGTGCTACATGTAATCATGATTAGGGCCTATGAAACCCAGAAAAAAAAGGCGCAAAGAATAAAATATTTTACGAACCTCGTCAGTATGGGTAGCACACATGGAAGCACTCGCTCTTGTTGTGGCACGTTGCATTCCCCAAAGTAGAGGTCATGTCCTCTTCAGGTGGACATTGCTGCAAACATGTTTCCTGGCTTGGAAGACATTAGGTTGTTCACTTTGATGTTGCAGAGAACGCAATGGGCAGTGTCGGAGTCCATATTCGGCGAACACAACAAGTTAGGATTCGTTTGTGTTATTATAGGGTAGATTTTTCAAAATTTTAGAATAGAAATCCGGAAGTAGATACGGAAATAGTTCCGGAAGTAGTTAGAAGACATTCCGGAAATATGTGGGTAATTACGGATTTTCCGTAATTATGGATCCAGTCCGGATCCGGAAATTTGACGGAAGCCGGAATTCACAGACCTACAAAATATAGGTCCGACCTGTGAAACTAGGTCCCCGTTACGGAATTTATTACTAGTTTGGAATTGTTGCCGGAGCACTGGGTACTTAACCGTCCCTTGTTTCCGTCATTTCTCTTTTTCTCCGCGGAGTTTACTCCTGTGCTCGTGATAGTTGAGAGAAAGGGTGGTGAGATAGTGATCGCAACGGTGGGGTTGGTGAATCCGCACGGATCCGGCTCACACTGTTAGGGTTTTTGGTATGGCGGAAAGTAGTCAACGGAGGCATTCGGCCACAGCCCGTATGGTGTCGCCATCCTATCCGGAAGACAAAGGCGAGCGGCAGATGCTGGACAAAGACTTAGAGCGCATGGGGTGCGCTGGACTAATCCGTCGGCTTTGGAGCCTGAAGAATGAAGAAATGATTCGGGAGCTCATTTCCAGAGCTCTTAATCAGTACGAGTTGACGGTGCGGGCCACAAAAGAGACTTGGTCGGAGGAGGCTTGGGTGGAAGTTTACGGATTTCCGAGACAGGGTTCTGGATTAGCCTCTCGGACGGATAAGTTCACAGCTGGGAAATTTGCCCATCCGGCTAACGCGAAAGAGGGGTTCGCTATCGTGGACTATGCCATCGTGAGGCACAGATGGGTTCTGGAATTTTTAATTCCGATCCTGTATCTGAAAAAGCCAACCCGGGTTACGGTTACGGTGGGGAACACGATCTTTGGGGCTCTGGAAGGGAGAGCCGTTCATTGGGGACGAGTAATCCAAGGAGTGGTGAACAAGCTGGCGGGTAATGTCGGAAAGGCAAGAACGAGTCCGATCAGCGCCTACCTGTTCCATATGTACCACCAAAACGATGTGCTCAATCCGGATGAGATAATAGAATACGATACCGGATGCGCTCTCCTCAAATACGGGCTTCAGTCAGAGCACAAGGAAGAGCAGCAGGATTCTGAGCCTGAGGAAGTGGATCGGGCGGAGCCACTAAAGGATAAGAGGAAGGGTAAGAAGCGGAAATCCACCAATCCGGGATCCCGGAAAGCCCTGACGGAGAGCAGTCTGGATGATCCTCCGGAAAAGCCAGAGACTGGAACGGAGTTGGACGAGTTTTATGACGAAGGCACCAAGTGGGTCGAGAAGGCGAACGGATATATCCGGGCATACGCGGATCTCCTCATTGATGCAAAATTGCAGTGTGACCCCCACAGGTTGTTACAAGCAATCCGGAAGCGGCCTTCACCGGAACTTCTCGAGGCACGAGACCAAGAAATTGTGAGACTCTGGAAGGAGTCGGAAGTAATGCAGAACAAGATCAACTGGCAGGAAGGGGAGTTGACCGCCTCCCGGCAGAGGGAGAAAGACGCGTTGCACCTCGTGAAGGAGATAAGCAGATTGGTGGCGGAACCGGCAAATACCATAAACCGGGCCGCCTTCTTCACCAACCGGATCACCAAAGATATAGTAACCGGGTCAAAAGTCATCACGGTACTGGTGGATTTTTCTGCCCGGATGGAAGTGACGTTGATGGAGATGCGACGGTTGTTAGATCGGATGGATCCGAACAAACCCATGGACTTCAGTGAGTTTCCGGAACTTCCAGAAGTTCCTGCAGCCACCGGAACGACCCCGACACAGAAACAGACCCAAACTTTGGGGACGCAAGAATTTACGACCCTCCTATCGAATGTGGTGGAACCAAGGGATCTTGGGGCGAGGCGTACAAGCTCAAGGGCCAGTAACGAGTCTGGTCAGAAGGGAAAAGGGAAGTCCATGGAGACACTGTCCGGAAGTATTCGCCCTGGCCAAACTTTAGGAGGGAGCACGGCGCAGAGCAAGGTGTTCCGAACACCACCAAATCAATTGAAGACAAATCTCATGCTACGGATGGACAAGACAAATCCGGCTCAGGACCATCCGAAGGATTTTGATCTGGGGAAGGACAACCCGGATTTACATGATTCGAGGCTGCCGGTCTGCACGGATATTTCATCTGAGGACGAAGAAGAGGATGATACGAAGATCCTCAGCAAGTTGTCGGAGGAGGAGTTCGACAGCGACAACGAAACGGACGAGGATGCTTCACCACCTCCGGTGAGCCGGAAGATTCAAACCCGGGCCACCACCAAGACGACTCCTGTGTCAACGACACCAGCGTGCGAGCTTGGAGCTATGAGCCTGTGAGCTGCGAGCATGGAGCTTGTGAGCCTGGAGCCCCCAAACCAAATATATTTGAAATTTTGGCTTCCAAATTTTTTTTCCAAGAATTGAAGAAAACTTACTATTTATAGTAAGTTTTGAGACCCATGACTGTGTCCCCTATAACCGTGGAGGACATTCAATTTCATACTTTGATTTCATGATTTTTTGGGGGACAAGCATTTACAGTTCCTAAATATTGTGCTAAATTTTAGTAGTTTGGATATGTGCTACAACAAAAAATTGGTAAATTGCGGCAAGTATAGTAGACCCCTGTGATGTTGGAAAAAATCTCCTGCAATTTTCTGACTACGTATACTGAATTTGGAAAAGCGTGACTTTTATGTATCCCATAATAATTGGAATTTCTAACATGTGGTAGTATGAAAGGACATGCAAAAAACATTATATTCAAGATTTTGAGGGTTTAAAGGCCTTCTTAAAATAATATTACCCGTTCCACACCAAGAACTCCCCTTTTTATTTAATCCACTTTATCTAGACAAACCAATAAATCGTGTAGTTGATGTGGTTTTGAATGCCCAAGTTTAGCACTAGGAACCCCAGGTTTAGCACTTGGGGCCCCAATTGAGACATTGGGGACCCCAAATGTAGCACTTGGGGCTCCAATTGAGACCCTGGGGACCCCAGGTTTAGCACTTAGGGTTTGAGTTGAGACACTGGGGATCCCAAATGTAGCACTTGGGGCCCCAGTTGAGACACTCGGGACCCCAAATGTAGCACTTGGGGCCCTAGTTGAGACACTCGGGACCCCAAATGTAGCACTTGAGGCCCGAGTTGAGACACTACGAAGCAGCGGTGCTATTTTGTGAGCCTGTGAGCATGAGCATGTGAGCGTAGAGTAGGGATTTTGTGAGCGTAGAGCCCAGAAATTTGAAGTGGCATTAAAAAACTTAAAAATATTTCTAAAAATAGATT